>VDFB02000013.1:259474597-259493268 GCA_007258455.2 Sequoia sempervirens | reverse complement strand
AAATAACCTAATTCCTAAGTCCTTCCTCTAATGCTTAATTTTCTCTAATGTAAAACTTTCTAGCCCTTACAAATGAGGTAATATCCCTATTTATAAAGATTACATCTTATGTCATCCTAAATAGGGTTATGAAACAATAGGTCCCAAAAATAAGTCGACCAAGAAGAATTCAAAAATGTGCATTAAATGCATGTGTTCCATCTAGGTTGACCCAGGATCACCAACATAGTTCAATCCAATGCATGTGAAGGGTGAAAAGGAATAATAGGGAAGCAAAAATTTCGATGAGGAATTGCATTAACTACTCTCCCCTTTGTCCTTATCTCACTCTACTTTATCCTACACCATCACAAATACCTTCTCCAAGTTGGCCATAGGTGGAATAACTAACACCTGAATTTTCCTCTCAATGGATTTGATGTCCTCTCTTGATTTCTTAATGACCCTATCCCATTCCACCTTTAGGGTTTGATACTTATCCAACACTACAATGTATGTGGCTAAATCATCTAATTGGTGCTTAGTAACTAGGTCCTCATTGACTGGAGAATAAACATCACACCACCATTTTCTTAGTTGCTTCAATTTCAAATGTTTTGGTGCAAACATTTTTCTCCTTATCATAACTTTGAAGAAGGAAATGCACTTGTCATAGATTTCAGTCAGGGTATCCTCAATTTTCTTTCCTT
This sequence comes from Sequoia sempervirens, assembly GCA_007258455.2. Classification (NCBI taxonomy): domain Eukaryota; kingdom Viridiplantae; phylum Streptophyta; class Pinopsida; order Cupressales; family Cupressaceae; genus Sequoia; species Sequoia sempervirens. The sequence continues at coordinate 259,492,579 of VDFB02000013.1, read as the reverse complement.
GCTTATGCACTTTCTTCAAAACCTTTTTCCTTATTTGCAAAGCTTCATGCCATTCCTAGGGTTCTACAACTTTGGAAGAAGGAAGAATTCCATAACTTATTAGCTTATCTTCAGTATATTCCATGATGGTCTTGGTCTTCTGCAACAAGAGATCAACATCCTCCCTATCTTGAGCTAGTACATTCTTTAACCACTCTATTGATCTTATAGCCTCTCCACTGGTTGATAGGATATTTTAATGCCATTATCTCCCTTGGCTTCCACTCCCTACAACTAGTTCAATGTGGCATGTGTAGTGGTTTTCATATTCTCCAACTCAGTTATTGTCTCCTTTGGTAGAAAACTTGCTGCAAATGATGAGGAGCTAATTTGGCTGATAGATTGTAAAGGTTTCATTAAGTCCTACAGATACATCTTCAGTTTATCATTCTCCTTCTTCGAATCTTGCTTAGTTTGCACCTCCTTCAATTTGCTCAAAATAGCAGCACTAGAGCCTTCAAATTCTTCAACTTCCTACATCATGGAGGTAGGTCCCAAGCTAATAGTTTGCACACTAAAATCTCTTCTAGTCACCTCATCCTTATTCTTATCTTATACATGGGTGGCAATGTGAATCACCCTATTATTGGCTTCATCTCTCTCAATCCTGGAGATAACCCTAGCTTTCTTCTTTGCTTTTCCTTTTCCTATATTTGCCAATAATTCATCCTAGTTGGGAGGAGTATCATCCACCATAATTTGTTTACTCTTTAATTCTTTTTCTAGCCAACTAGGAATAGTGGAATCCAACTGCATATTACCTTGTCCAACAACATCATGTTGCTCCTTAGAGGAATCCATATTTAAATTTTTCTCATCAGGAACTTCTTTAGTTTTATCTTCACTTCCCTTTCCTGGATTCCTATCCTCTTCCCCATCATGTTTCCCTTCTTTATGCACTAGTGAAGGAGCCCTAATAGGCACATCCTTATCTCCTTCATTGCCTGTAGGAGAATCATCATAAGTCACCAAAGGGGACTACAATATCTTTTCTATCTCTGCCTCCACACAATAGAGTTCACCTTCCCAAAATTCTTCTTCTTCTTGATCTGGGTGATCCTCTACATCGTTGGATTCACTTGGTGCACTATGAGTTTCATGAGGAGGGTCATTTTTCTATGGTAGGAGTAGCTAAATGAACACCTATCTTTGGCACACTATCCTTGGGAGGAGTTCTTGACCTCCTTTTGTATGCTTGAGTCTTCTCCCTTGAACTCTCCACATTTACCATAGGTGGGCTAATTTCTTCTTTCTCCTTAGAAGATTCATCTTTCTTATTTGAAGTCCTAGTTACCCTTCTCCTTTTGAACTTAGGAGTACTATCTTTCTCTTCCTCCTCATTGGGTTGTTCCTGTGAAAAATTCTTTGTTCTTGAATATGCTTCCTCTTTTTAGCAATTGGTTTCCTTTGTTTGCCCTCTTCTTTTGCTTGAGAACCCTTGATCTTTATTTTAAAAGGGAAATCTGCCTTATCTTTACCTTTAGAAACTTGTTCACTTGATTCCTCAGTAGTGGAATGAGACTCCAAGTCCCCCACTAGATCATAGGTGCATTGCACATCGTCACTCTCTAACTCTCAAATCTTGTGTTTGAGCCATAACTTGGTGTACTTGATTACTGGAGTCATGATCTATTCTAATTTTGTCTTCTCTTCCTCTAGCTAGTCTATATCTCCTATCGGTTTATCTTTCGTAGACTCATAGTCATGACTCTGAATCAAATCTCCATCATCTTCAATCTGGTTAGGAATTTAATTTATGTTGTATAGTCGACCCAAGTTAACTGGAAGCTTGGAGAACTTCTTTCTCCTAACTTCAAATTCATCCTTACTGTTAGCCCAATAATCCTCTACATCATCAATATGGTTGTACTCCTTGCTGGCCTTTCTTTGTACCTCACCAGTCTTATCAAATCTGGATCTCCTAGAATGGAAAGAGAGACCCAAAGTGCTCATTTCCTACTCAGAAGCATGAGCTGAATTAATGGAGGAAAAATCTTCATTACTACCTACCCTTAAATGGAAATCACCACCAAACCCAGTCTTATGTTTGTATTTCTTAATAATTGCATCAAAATCATAGATTTGTCTTGCGACTTCCAAAAGCATGATGTGATCTATGGGATACCTAGGGAGTCTATATGGGGCTCTCTAGAAACCATCTATTATGATGTACAAGAAGGTAGGGAACTAGATAAACCAAGCTCTAAACTTCTTGATTAGCTCCTTAGCATTGTCTAAGATTTGGACATGTTCTACACCCTGTAATAACCTAGTGATGTACATGGTGAATGCATAATTCATCCTCCTATAACTTATGCTACCCAAGTGTAATTGTGGGTATACTTCATAAATCACATCTTGCCAAAACACACCCCTTGTATGGATGGAACCTTGCAAGTGCATAAACCAAGTAAGAGGTCATTGTGAAGGTCTTTTTCTGCAACACATTGCACATTTGTTTGTGTATCATTGCACTTATAATGCCTACCCAATGGTATTAAATATTTTTCTCCATCCTCACAATGACATGGGACATCCATTTTTCAAATACTCCTGCACTCTTCAATCCTACCACCCTATAGAGGAGTGTGATGGCATCATAGTATTCCCTTTTGAATTTTTCTCTGAATAGTTGCTTGGGCAGTTTGGAAAAGTGAGACTTGGGTTTCTCTAGCTAGGAATTGATGACCTATTCTGATTTGATGATGTCTTCATTATAATACTTCTTTGCTATGTCCATATCAAAACCCACCACATGAGACCTATCAAGCATGTCAAATTTTTGGGCTATAGACATAGGGTTAAGATTTTCCACTATTCTCCCTTGAGGACCCACTATCCTTTGAGTGCCCCTGTCATAATGTCTGGCACATTCTAGCACCAACCCGTAGCATTGAACTATGCGGGGAAATCCTGCTACATGGGAGAATCCTAAATCCAATATCCTTCTAGCCAACAAGGGAAGGTTCTGCGAGGTCCCCCTCTGCCATCCTAGCCTTGAATTCTTCATAATCCCACTAGCCAACATTTGTATCTGTGACCTGTGACTAGATGGAAGTCAACTTTCTTTCTAGGACCCCACTCCTTATATCCATTTTAATCCTCTCTGCCTCAAAGATAGTAGACCCTTCAACACTTGGATTTGTCTGCTTACCCTTGGTCTTCTCGGCCACTATCTTACTTGATTCAGCATGCATCCAACAAGAAACCATAATAAATCCTCTTTATAATATTAGAACCAAGGTTAGTCACCCATGAATAACATATTCATCATTACATCAGCTCGAGATCATGACAAAAATCCCTCAAATCAATCATAAAACACAATCATTTTAAATATGGGATTTTGAGCAACCCAAGGAAAATTGGCCAAAGAGGAATTATGGGAAATTCCATGTTAGGCAGACTTCACCAATCAAGCACAAATGTCATCAATTCAATCATTTCAGCATGAAAGGAAAGCACATAATATCATTTAAATCATCAATATCAACCATGAGATACCAAATGCACAACATTAAATTCATTCATCTCTCAAATTCTTTATACTACAAAGTCTTTTTGGGAAAATCCATCGACAAAGGAATTCCACAAGAAACTCGAAACTCCGAGCCTTTTGCATGCCTCCGGGAAAATGAAAGAGCAAGGGAAAATCAGGAAATTTCTAGGGTACAAAAATTCCGCGAAGACCTCAGGATCCTGAAAATTTTCATTTCTCATGATCTCACTCAGAACAATTGAACAATCACAAATTGAAATGTTAGGCTCGAATATAGTTTTCTTTACGTCTCCTATTAATTGTTTTAAGTCCTCAACTCTTTCAAAGGAAAAATGGTGAGGATTGGTGATTCCCTAGGTTGCAATGGTGATGTCTTAGATTTGATTCTGAAATATCTGCCATGAATGGAGGGAAAGAGCTTGGATTGAGCTTGAATTGAACTCGTTTGTCTGGTTGATCTCAAGATAAATTGTTTGAGGCATGCCTAAGTGAGCTACTACCTAATGAAGTTGGGGATAGGTTCACGAACTCACGTAGGGAATCGTCTTCTCCAAACCCTAAATCAAAACAAAATTAGTCATAGGTTGAGCCTAAAGGAGTGATTTAGGGGGGCTTGGCACCGTAAAATTACTGACTCAACTAGGGGGGTTTTAACTGGGTTCTAAGAGTTTGCGAAAAAACAAACAAAACCCTAGTTCTAGAAAAATAGACACCAAACCAATAAAATTTGAGCTCTAAATGCATTCAAAACGTCAAAACTTTACATTCATTCATCATCCCAAAGGAAAGGCAATAGCTACATATCATGGATGAATCAAATCTAATTTAAAAGGAGATCAATAACAAACTCAGATGCCCTAGCAACAGCTGCAATGATGATGTAAGAAATTTGCTGCTAAATCCATAAATCAACTAATCTAATTGTCAAATTGCTAAACACTCAAGACTAGGATCTCAAAAGCAACAAAGAGTGAATGATGAAATCCAAGTGACACACAATCCCTCAAGAAGTTACCTAAATACTTGCTGCAAAGATCGTACTATCAAGCATTAATGCCATTGACAGGATAGGTCAGGACACAATTCAGGAATTCGACGAAGTGACAAAATTTCTGAGAAATCTGGTCTAGGAGGTATTCTGCAAGGAGCCAGAATCTATGAATAACAAGGTTAAAACTTGCTTGTCATACTTTTAGGAAAACCAAGAAATTCCGCCCAAAGCGGAAATTCCCAAAGATAGCACTTGAAAAGCCCATATTTTATCCAAAACTTAGGATTTTCAATGCATAACTTAAAGGGATGATCAGTGCAAGCAATATAAACATTCAAGCACATGCCTAAGCAAGAAGATCCTCAAAACCAAAGGGCCAAATCATCATAAATCAAAGCAAAAAGGGGGTCCCTACTTTAAGTGGGGCGTGTGTGAGAAAACTGCACAACACATATCATATTTCATGATTACCTATAATTAAGTCTCCACACACACAGAGATCAATTTGATTGCACCTATAGAGAGTAGATCATTAATGCCCAATAGTTGTAGAATAAAATGTCTATCACATTCCTATTTATCAATTTTGAATTCCAATCATTGATCTTTTGATTATATGGTAAATCAAATGGCTCAGATTGGGCTGACCAGATTTGAGTTCCAACAATGCCTTTTCCATTTGTCTTTGGCCAATAACATCAATCCAAATCAAATGGCAACTCCTCTGTTAGAAAATTTTTCCTGTCTTATGACTTGGTGGATTAATCCATGTGTTGGGATCTCACTGATCATGCAACCCTTAACGAGCGTTCATTTTTTTCCTATGAGCCAACGGGGAATGACAAAGATTGTTCCCAATGTTTAATATTTTTTGTCAGTTCAAAACCACAGGCAGTAAGCCAAACAATGGAAAACAGGCCCCACATACATATAAGGACACACATCCTCAGCTCACTACCCTTGCACTGCATAATTAGCTGGCACTTTACATTTGTAAACTAGCAGGGTATGGCTAGGATCCTTTCCTACGGTCTCCAATTTCAAAACTTGCACACACGACAAGGTTAGCATTAAATAAGGGGCCATTGTTAGGTTGATGGTGATTTGACCCTTTTGGATTAATGACTTAAGCTTAAGTCATTTGGGAAATATTAAAACCTGGCCTTAGGAAAACATTAAATTCGATGGCCACTGAGTGACTGACATTCTAAGCTAGAGGGGCCAGTGGACGGACGCATATGATGACTCAAGTAAGAACTTAAAAAGTAGGAGACCAACAAGGCAAGTCAACATGAAATTAGAATGAATGGGGGTTTTTCAAAGGAAAAACCCTATCCATGCATGGGGATGAGGGTTTAAAGTACTAATCAAATCCATGGGATCCCGAAGAATTACAAGAATTTTTGGAAGCTCCATTAGATTCAAGTATTGGGAGATGCATTTGGCCACTTCCCTCTACCTAATGACCTATTTCTGATTGTTCTTATCTTTAAGATTCACTCCATTTTTAGCCTAGGAAAGGTATCTATAAATTTTCAAATTTACTTAGGGTGCCTTGACTACTCCTTAAGTGGATCTTATCATTATCAAATTGAAATCATACTCTAATGAACTTGAGTAGGGTTTCTTTACTTCTTATCTCATAACAACTTTAAACACACATAATGTTAGGGATCACACATTTCCTTTTATCTGATGATTATCTTTTTATCAATGTTTAATTACCGAAGTAAGGTTTGACCAAGGAAAACCGCCATAAAAATAAATTAAAGGTTTAGATTCAAAGATGAAAATTTGTAGGTATAGTAATAGAGAGAGTACAAAGGGGTACAACATCACATTTTAAAGTTCTAGAAAGGATCACAAAGACTTATTGACGTAGGGGAAACTAGTCCCTCTACACACATATGAATCAACTTTTGGTGATAGTTACATACCCTCAGATATCTCCCATATCTACTTGCAAAGTGTTGTTACAGTTTGTATATCTTTGGGAATATTAATTTACATATTAGGTCATATAGTTCATTTAGTCGCATCAATTCAAATAATTCCTAATCATTATTTGTCCCTAAATAATTACCAACCTAGGATGATTGACTCACCATTGAGGTTGAAAGTCAATCTTTTGGTTTTGTGGTTGGTATTCTAATGAAACCTTGGGAAGATGGCCCTTAAATCATAGTTTCTCCATATTAAGGGTACTAGGGCTTTTCCCCCTTTTCCCAACATTATAGTAGCATAAAAATTTATGATACATTGAAAATTCTACGTGGTATTTACACCATCTATTAAAAATATTAATAGGTTTACAAAATTGTTTCTACAATATTGTTTGGCTACATTCCAAGAAACTATTAGGATGTGTGTGATCTTGATTGATAATTCTTAACTTTAAAACATCCTTTACATTTGGTGATAATTTAGAGTGCCAAAAAAATTGAATTTTATTCTTTATGTTATCTATTGACTTCATATCAACATGTGGAAGCCTCCTACTAAAATCTCATGTATCATTTTGAATAGGTCTATCGAGTCTTCCTCTTCTTAAGAGTGCTCTAGACAATGTTTTATGATTTAGGTTTAAATCAATACAAGTTTTCCTCATTAAATGAGCCTTTCTCAAATGATGGCTTACTAATAAGGTTATGATCACTCTATCAGCAACTATCTTATATTTGTCCCTACTATTCTTTCCAATAGAATTTAGAGCACTAATTTTTTTTTTGACAATAATAATTTTTTTTTGAATTTTTGGCAACACGAATCTTCAATTTTTTAATAGTGGTCTCATTTTGTTAGACTTTAGTAATTAACCAAAAAAATGACATTGTTTGGTTAATTTCTTATCAAAAAGTATTGATTGAACATATCGGTATCCCACAATCAAACCATTTGTGATTGTAGAGAAGGGGGATTCACTACTCATGAATCTCTTTATTCTCAAGAGATTCCCAAGGGGAAAAATGCCCTAAACTACCACAAGGAACAAAGCGAGAGTTCTAGAATTAGGAGTAAACCACAAAGGTGTTTCAGAAAAACTAATGGGCTCTCATCCAAAGGATGATAGCATGGAATAAGGATGGCAGTGCAACATGTTGGAGTCCTAGAGGCATGCTGGCATCTCGTACAGACCTGAAATCAAGTTTATCATAGAAAACAACAAAGTGACTACTAACAATCAGATTCCAAAGAACTTACAAAATGTAGGAAAATGATAGAATGTAACAAAACTAAAATAAAGTGAGAGAATGAGAAATAGAAACTGCTCACAACAACCCAACTAATGAAGCCTCCAACACATGAATATCTTCAATACCTGCATGTGTAAGATTGAGGGAAAAATTGTGGGATTGTATAAGAGTTTTCCTTATTCAAACCCCCCATTTTGGTGTTCCCACCTCCATGGAAAGCTAGATAGATAGAGAAGTGAACAAAGTAAGAAAATATGGCATGATAAAAGCAATCCCCGCTCAAGGAGGAGAACCTGTATCATGAAATGAAGATGTAATAGACAAGGGACGTGAGAAATTCTAGGATGCTTTGGTACTCGGATGGGATGTGAGTCAGACAAGAAGAAGAAGGAAAAATGGGTCAAGAAAGGAATGCTTGGGAGAGAGAAGAAGCAAAAGAATATTCTCAAGCTATTACAAGGCGTCCCAGTCTGTTACCACTGACAAAACTTGTTGACAAGGGGAAAACATGCACAAAAATGGTTGTTTGAATGTTAAAATGCCATAGGATGCTAGTGTGGTGTGCAAAATTTTGTGCAATGTGCTAGTGTCAAGACACATCTCGCTACAAAACGACAAGAACGGGAAAAGCACAAGGTTTGATGCATAGCTGATGTCCTAAGGTAGCTACTGAAAAGGGGCCCTGAGCATCCTAAGAGGGGAAAAAGATGATGCAGTGGCTGAAATGAGCCTACACAAATGCTAGGGGAATGGACACTAAAGCAGATGCAAGAGTGTATGTGAAATTACAAGGGGTACAATTTTACGACATTATAGTGATGACCTTTTTCCATCAAGTTTATCTATTATGTACTCATCTATTTCAAGTAACCATTTTGGGGTTCTTAAATGTTCAACATTTTATTAGATTCATTACAAATAGATGGATTTAGGATTTTATTTTATTCTTTGGAAATATCCTTTCTTCTTGTGTAGTTTGGAGATACATTGACATTCATTGTTTCATTTCCATGTATTTCATGTTCAACAATAATATAATTTATAGTTTCATACTCAACATTTACAATTTCATGTTGTACATTTTATTTCTCAATTTCATGTTCAAAACTTTCAATTTTGATTGAGTGTTTAACATTTTCATTTTCATTTTCATGCTCAACATTTACAATTTCATGTTCAACATTTTGCTTCTCAATTTCATGTTGTACAGTTTCAATTTTGATTTTAATTTCTTCTTCAATATTTTCAAATTCAATATCATGGTCACTTTTAATTTCACTAAAAGGTAAAGAGGAGCCTTCTCCTTGAGGAGAATTTGGCATACCTATTCTTTCCACCCTCTTCCTTACTATATCTTTCTCTCTACTTGCCTCAATTTCCTCCACTTAACAATTCCTCTTCCTTTTCGCTTTATGGAAAATGTTGCTTCCTAGTATCCCCACCTAAAAAAGTACCAAAACGATTGAAAGAATAAACTTTTATGAAAAAGAGTTCTCCAAAAGAGAAATTATGTTTGTAATGCATAGAAATCACGATATTCCTAATAGAGTAGAGAATTTGGGGACTCTTGGAATGGGAAAATTTGACTTTTATCCATTTTTTGAACTAAAAAAAAGGATTTTATTTGTTAAGAAAAAAAAATCCATTTTATTTATAGTCATTTAGAAAAGCATATAGGGTATGAGAAAACAAGGTTTACAAAATAGATATATGTTTTCCTTTAAAAAATAGATATCCATTTTTTTAAGCTTGTTATATTAATATAAATAATATAATATTATTTATTCATATTATATATTAATTTATGCTTAATATATATATATATATATATATTATAAAAAAAAACTGATAAAAGGCATGAAGGCCTAAAATATTATTAAGTATATTAAAGTTTGAATTTAAATATAGATTGGAGTAGATATATTGAATAGATACAAAGCGAAATTCCCTAATATTTCATGCAGGGAGATTCATAGAGATTACATGCAAAGCAAACATATACTAGCATATCAAAAACAAAATTCCCATAGAGTCGAGCTGCGACCAAAAAAATCCCATACTATGAAAAATGCTCATTGAACAGAGATATAACAACATATTTTACATTGTAACATGGGATTCATAGACCAAAACATAATTCTTCAACCTACATTTAAGAGGAAGCCTACACCGAAGAATCCTTTGAGCTCGGGGTGGATGGAGGTGTGAGCGGATAGGGATCATGGGAGAGAAGGAAGAGAATTTCCCTGTAAACCTCTAACACCTTGTTACAGAAGGTGTCACCCACTTCATTTTTGTGTACACTAAATTCCGCTTCTATCCTCCTATGCAATGCATGTTTGAGGGCCACATATATACAGAGTTATCCAAAAAAATTCTACAATTTTTCATTTTTGAAAATACCACCTTTTAAGGCTTTTCCATTATGAAAATTATATTCCTAAATTACCAAATTAAGGGTTTGGCCTACCAAGAATTTTTCCTCCACATAGTCTGTGCAACCAGAAAAAATTATAATTATAATAATATTTATATTTAACAAATATAATATGTTATAACTTTAACATAGTATTATAATATTAAATATAGATATTATTATAATGTATATTATACTAAAATATTAATAATATTATATTATTTATATTAATATAACTATAACTATATTATATAATTCAAACTCTATAGTTAACAAAATGGGTGTGCATGTTGTCAATAAAGGATATTTGTTATGTAAACATGAAGAGCTTAAAACTCATCTGACATGTCACCAAATATATATATTGTGAACAACACAGGTAATTGTGTTACACAAAATAGGTATTCATTATATTTGTGATCCTAAATTTTTTATCTATCCTAGAGATGCACAAACAACTATAATGCAATGAAAGAAAAACACAAAGGGATACGTCAAGATTAGCCTAAGAAATTGATAACACAAAGAAAGAAGATAAAATAGATATTGTAAATAGTTATACCTTCTTTTATGCTGAAATTCCTTGTTTGGCCCTTCTGATTGTATGCTTGTATGCTCCGTGGATGGCTGTGGAGATGGTTAAATGCAAGATTGAAAATATGATTAGATGCAAGTGCAAATGACTAAGTGGCTTGGCTAAATGGCTGAAATAATGCTTGCAAATTGAGTAGACAATTTGGAAGCATAAGGGTGAAAAATGGATAAGTCTTGTAAAATGTAGTGGAAAAGGGGGTATTTATAAAGAAATTTGAATTCTCTAGAGAATTCAATGGTTGAGATTAAGCCACCAAAGTCAAGATGTAATGCTATGGTGAGTTGAGGCCTTACAAGCCCTCACATCTTGACATGTGGAATGTGAGATGGCCTAGGATAAGATGATGTGGAAGTGAGGTGGAATGGAGGTACATGATGTGTAAGAATGACATGTACCTTGGAAGTACATTCAAGGATGAGAAGAATATTGGGTGAATAAATGTGAATTAAAAATTTACATGCTTGGAAGAATCCCATGGACAAGACAAGGTTCCATAAAGGGAAGCACTTGTCCACATGTGACTTGATGTGACAAGTCAAATATTCTAAAAGATGCATGGGAAAAGGGGATTCTAGGAGGAATAAAAGTGAATTAAAAATTCACATGGGGAAGAGAGGAGTCTTGGATGAATAAAAAGGAATTAAAAATTCCTTGGGGGATGGGGAGAGTTGACCAAGGTACTAATTAGGCTCAACTAATTAGTAATTAGAAGATAATTAGAGGGTAATGAATATTAGAAGCTAACTTTCAAGAGTTGGAGGATGTGACACATCCTAATCAAGAATTAGGCATGTGCACATCCCTAATGATGAGATTAGAGGGTTGATTAAGATTAAGAAAAAGTGATGTGATATGTGAGATTCATTTGATGAAAGGGGGATTGAAGAGATAAGGTATTTAATTATTAATTAAATACCCTAGGGATTTGGAAGAATTAAGGGTGTTAATTAAATAATAGTAATATTACTTAATTAATTCAAATAAAAGGAGTTTAGACAAAAGGGGATAAATTTGGATAAATTAATTGTCCAAATTTAGGTGTCTACAATATCAAACATAAAAAATCTATTATATTATATATTATATATTATTATCTTTTTAATATTTTATATATTAAATATATTAGATATTATATTTATTAATATAAATATATTATGTTACTATTAGAAAATCTATACGGAGTGATAGGTAGAAAGAGTTAAGGAGGAAGGGAGGGGTAGATGGAGAGGTGGGATAGGAGAGGTAGAGTGGGAGGAATAGAGGTAGGGAAAGAAAGAGGGAAGGAGGGAGATAGGGATTGGTAGGGTAGGATAGAGAGAGAGAGAGGAGGGATAGGTGGAGGGAGAGAAAGAGGAAAGGATGGAGAAAGGGAGTGGTAGGGCTGGAGGAATAGAGGGAGAGAAAGAAAGAGGGAGGGACAAAAGAGATAAGAGGGTTAAGATGGAGGGGGAGAGAAAAGAGAGAATAGGGAGATAGGAATTTTGAGTAGAGTGGGAGAGAAGTAGGGAGGAAAGAAAAGAGAGAAAGGAGGAAATAGTGATTGGTAGGATGGGAGGGAGAGAGAGATAAGAAGGGATAGGTGGAGGGAGAGAAACGTGGAAGGAGGGAGATAAGGAGTGGTAGGGTGGGAAGAATAGAGGGAGGGAGAGAAAGAGGGAAGGAGGGAGATAGGGATTGGTAGTGTGGGAGGGAGATAGAGGAGGGGGGATAGGTGGAGGGAGAGAAAGAGGGAAGGAGGGAGATAGAGAGTATTGTGGAGGAATAGAGAATGATAAACATTAAGGATTGGAAACATGGGAGAGAATTTGGGGTGGGCCAGGAAGAGAGAAAGAGGGGTGGACGGAGAGAAAGAGGGAAAGAGGGAGATAGGGAGTGGAAGGGTGGGAGGGAGAGAGGGAGATAGTGAAAGAGGGAAGGAGGGAGATATGGATTGGTAATGTGGGAGGGATGGAGGGAAAATTATAGAATGAGGGAGATAGAGGTAGGATACAAGGGATAGGAATAGAGAGAGTTAGGGAGGAAGGGAGGGGTAGGTGGAGAATGGTAGAGTGGGAGAGTTATGTATAGGGAGAGATAGGGATATAGGGAGGGGTGGGTGGACATAGGTTGTGTGTGTGTGAGGGAGAGAGGGAGGGATAGGTGGAGGGAGAGAAAGAGGGACGAACATATATAGGGAGTAGTAGGTTGGGATGAAGAGGGAGGAGGGATAGGTGGATAGAGAGAAAGAGGGAAGGAGGGACATAGGGAGTGGTAGGGTTGGAGGAATAGAGGGAGGGAGAGAAAGATGGAATGAGGGAGATAGGGATTCATAGGGTGGGAGAGAGAGAAAGAGGGAAGGAGGGAGATAGGGATTGGTAGGGTGGGAGGGAGAGAGAGAGATAGAAAGAAGGATAGGTGGAGGGAGAGAATGAGTTAAGGTGGGAGATAGGGAGTGGTAGAATGGGAGTAATACAAGGAGGGAGAGAAAGAGGGAATAAAGGAGATAGGGATTGCAAGGGTGGAAAGGAGAGAGAGAGAACTATCTGTACCGAGGAGGGATCCCTTTCTCTCCATTCAGTCACTTGAGAAAAAGGGAAGGAGGTAGACAAAGAGGGAAGGAGGGAGATAGGGAATGGTAGGGTGGGAGGAATATAGGGAGAGAGAGAGAGAGAGAGAGAGAGAGAGAGAGAGAGAGGGATAGGTGGAGGGAGATAAAGAAGGAAGAAGGGAGATAGGGAGTGGTGTTATGCCTTACATAACCACCCCATTTTGATTTGGAACAAAATGGGTCCCCCTTCTCTTTTGGTTTCTTTCCTTTGTTATTTGCTTTCCTTTTGGGCATTCTTCTGTTTCTCCATGTTTTATCTTTTGTTCTGTCTAATCTAATTTTCATTTCTGCCTCAGTCTGAATTCGGGTTTTCTCATGAATTCAGGATTTTTCCCCCCAATCCAGATTTTCCCAGATCTCGCTCGAACTCTGGCTAAGCACTATTGTTTAGGGATTTGTGGTCCACGTGGAATTCCGCGGGGACCGGATTTTCCTAATTTTTTTCTCTCTTCACAGAAATTCATCTCACACAGATTTCCCCAGAATCTGCTGAAGTGTGGAGAAGTAGGACTGGTTAGTAAACGGTGATGCATTTTATGATTCATTTATGCTATTTTGAGATCTCACATGCTGTTCCTTGATTGGTAATGATCAGATTAGGTCTCTAATATGTTTTTTCATACTTGTTTCACTAGAATATGCCTGGCTTGGAATTCTCTGAATTTCCTCCTTGGCTTGGGTTCCGCGGGTCGGCTTGAAACCCGATCTATTTGTATGATCATTTTGTTCAAAGTTTTAATGACACCTTACTAACATGGGATTCATTTCAATGATGATGTTGATTATTTAACTTTTGTCTGTGTGATTTTCACTGTAGTTTTCTTCGTTGAATGCAGGATTAAATCCTATTCTAGATGATATTTGTCAGGGGAGCTCAGTTGGGGTACATGCTTTAGTCTAGTTGGTCATGAAAATATGCTACAACAAAGGTTGGCAAGACTTTCTAGGCTCTTACCGACTAGTGGCTCGGCTCTGACTATTTGAAATCCAAAGAATCAGAATACTCCCCATTGTGCATCTTCATCAGCGTAGGGTTATCACGGTCTCCCCGACCCATGGTTTGTTTGGTTCAAATCTGCATTTATGTTGCCTATCAGCAAGACCCTAGAGATGTCACAGTGATAAGAAATCATGTGTAGGATCTATCGGCAAGACAAGGGTCATCGTCTCAGCAACATGAATTTCCTATCGGCATGAGGGGTTTCCTACAAAGAGAAGTCTCAGTGAGATCTTCAGGTCTCACTGACTAGCGACAAATGACATACACTATCGGTAGAATATTCCCCTTCACAGAGATGTCTCAGCGAATCCCTAAGGTCTCATCGACTACCCCACCACCAAAAAACACTTCGACAGGAGTCATCTTCATTGGCATATGGTCTTGGTGAAGTCTCCATGTCTCGCCAACCACTATCAAGAGGATTCCTATATCACCATAGTTTGTTATCCTTGCCAAGATGTTTGGGTGAGTTCATGAAGTCTCGCCGACTAAGCAAAAGGTGTCTTTGGGGAGAGTGTGGGCATTCGGCGAAATGTCTCCCCGATGAGATATAGTCACAGCAACAAAAGTGGAATCATGCAGAGGCTTTCGCCAAGACATGAGGTTTGTGTAGGACATCTCCCCAACAAGGAAGGTTACAGCGATGCATGTGGAATAAGCAAAACATTTCGCTATGACCATAGAAGAAGTCTTGGTGACAAGAGAATTTGGCAAGAAGCAAGGAGTCAGTTGAAGGTCTTGTTGAATGGTGGATGTCTCACTGAAACATGACAGGCATCAGTGTAGTAGTTGGAGCTCGCTAAGAGGTCTCAGCAGTGATAGATGGTCTCAACAACACAGCGTGAGGGGGAGTCTATCAAGGTCTTCGGTGAGAGAACCGAGATGTCACCATGACAAAAGGGTGAACAATTAAAGCTTTCACCAAGATAACGAGTATCTATAGGACGTCTTCCCAACAAAGGGATGTTACAGTGAAGTGCATGCAATGACGGAACCCATCTTGGTGTGACTACATTAGATGTCTCCCCAAATGGAAAATCATCTAAAGATGATACTTTCGGCATGAGGTTTGGTAGAAATGAAAGGTCTTACCGAAGGATCAATCTTTGATATGACATAAGGAGCTCGCTAAGAAGTCTTAGCATAGAAAGTAGGTCTCGCCGACATAGGGTGAAGTGGCATCAGCAAAGGGTCATGCTTTCGCCACAATGTCTTGGCGAAGAACAAGGGTCACATCGAAATAGAAAGGCTCTAGCTCGAGGAGAATAGGAAGAGGTCGGGAAGACTCCGAGCAAATGAAAGACTTCACTGTGGGGTCACAACGACTATGAAGATCACACCGATAGGATGTCCCTTCGGGGAGAGGAAAGATATGCACCAAGAGGTCTGGCCGATGGTAAAAAGTCTTGTCGACGATAAGCGGGGCTCGGTAAGAGAATAGGAGTTCAGGATAAGGTCTCCTCGACCCAACAGAGTCTCACCCACACAAGGAAGCTCACCCAGAGATTTGGCCTTTGGCGAAATGTCTCGCTGACTTACCAGTGTCACACTAAAAGAATGAAGTCATCCCACTGCAGGAAAAGGAGGATATCAGGGAGACTCTAAAGGAAAATGAGGACTTCACCATGTGGTCTTGTCGATATGCTAAGGTCTTTTCGATAGCGGTAGGTTCACAAATGAAAAGTAGATATCGGTATAACCATGGGGGATCACCATGACCTTGGGCTGATTAAGGGGTCTTGCTAAAAGGAAAACACACTCTGAGCCAGAGTAGGGGATACCATCGCTGTGATGTCCTACCAATGAAATGAGGTTTCAGTGATATGAAAATGAGCTCAATGTGACTTCTGAGCCCACTAAGATGTGTCACCGATTGACTTGTGCTATACTAATGCCTGTTGTAAGACAAAATCGCATCGGGGAGACACTGATGGTGTCTCACTGACCTGTGATTTAGGTCAGACCACTCTTGACTGCTCAGAATCCGGCATGGTAGTTGATCATCCAATCAGAGGGAGCTGAGAGGGACCTTTGATTGATTGACCACCCCTTTGAAAGGGACTAATAGAGTTCGACTGGATGGATTCTTTCTAAGAACAGTTAAAGGTGAATTTGTTCAAGTGATGGTGTTTAGATCTGCAGGGAGGCTCAACGGCGCTTCTAGAAGACAGTCAACACAAGCAGAGGACTCTAGAATAGAAAGGCAGCTGAGTGACATAAGAAACCATGACTCAGAGGGGTACCTATGGTGACCACTGCTGACAGAGGTAGTTAGTATTAATGGTGAGATATCTTGAAGCATTCAAGGTGACTCTACAAGGGATTTCAAAGGTGGACATGAAGATGCTACACTAATACATTTGACTGCAAAATACGACGAAACTGTCCGACAAAATATGTAAAATTCGATGTTCGTCGGGTGCTTGTAAAATTTGATGTGTAATTTCCAATTGTTTCGAAAGTTTATCCCCGACGTCCGTCGAAATATCGGCGAACACAGTGTTACGTCGAAAATGGCTATTATTTTCGAATGTTAGACAAACATGAAAAATTAAAAAAATCAAATTGTGCCCGACATAAAGAAAAGTGAGTTCGCTGATGTATTGCGACAGTGTTTTGCTCTACTTGAGACAGTTTGTGGAGAACTACGGACGATTTTCCTGGGAAAAATCAGAAAAAATTCAAGAAGATATCACCAGGTTGAGGATAGTCATTGTCTTTTTGCAGAATTCAGTAAGTCAGATTTGTAGTTCCAGGTTTGAAAATCATATTTTAAAGCAATATCTCATCAGATTTCATTTGTAGAGGTTTTGAGAATTTCATGTCCAGATTTTGTTGTGTGGAATCACCATAAGATCACAACGGAGGAACAAATTCTTGTGAATGTAATTATGTGATCCATAACTGTATTGGTCATTTGGCACAGTTGTGCTATAACAAATACAGGATGCATTCATGTGTGACCCAAGTTTAATGTGGCTATTTTGTGATAGAAATGGAGGCACTCATTTAATGTAGTTAATTCAGGTTGTATAATGTAGGTGTCAATAATCATCATTGGGTGCATTCAGGTTGTCTCAAGTTTAACAGGATAGGATGTAATTATAGCATGATCGAAGAGTGATTACCTCTTGCTGCAATAAAGAGCCTATAACTCTGGTTGATATGCAGAGTGGTTGTGTTATATCAATTATGTAGTGCATTCAAGCACAACCCATGTTTAATGGGCTATTCTAGAGAGTGATCAAGATTTTCTAAACCTTATGAATGTTACTTGACATATATGTGCATAATCTGAAATTCCTTCAGAGGCTTTTGAAGTATCAATGTATCCTATATAGGGTTTAGAATGATTTCTTTTAATTAAAAAAATAAATAAATGATGTATTTCCCTGTAATTAGATAATGTGGAGATCTCCTAAATCTGCCCGCACACTATCCTCTTTGGCTTGTATTCATTACTGGCTACTAGGTTTTGCATGTGACATCTTTAATATCTTCATGGCCGTGGCTTTTAAATAGATCTCGAGTCTTTGCTTTAATCCTTTTCATGGTAACCCTTGAGTTCCATAATTCACCTTCAATCTCTTCTAAGAACGTTTTCTTAAGCTAGAATGCATAGTATACATATAAAGCAAGTCCTTCATACTTTCCATTGTTC
>VDFB02000013.1:259271887-259474497 GCA_007258455.2 Sequoia sempervirens | reverse complement strand
TGTCTTCATTTTGTTACGGACAAATGGTATCGACATGATTTTTCTTTTGCAAGCTTGACTAGCTTCGATCTTCAAAAAATATCAAACTCACACTCCGATAATTTGTATTCATAGACAGGTAACATAATCTAATAATGATGATATTTTACACAAAAATTTGGCATGCAACCACCCCTGCAAAAGAGAAGATAGTCTGAAGTTAATGACACCAAAAAACACTTTACAATGCTAATTCCAAAACTTATTAAATTCTGATTTTACTATGATTTCCAACTGTTAAGACTCCTACAATCAGAATATTGAACTTGATCACAAAATTCCTACAACAATGGAGGTGTGACTAGTAAGAGCAAGTGACCCATTCCTATGGAGCAATGAGTAAATCATCATTACTTCAATGTCAATCTGGTTATCCTTTTTAGTTAAAGATGCAATGTGTGTCACTTCTTATGTGAGCTTATCCCTAGGGCCCTCAACATTGAGAGAGCCCTAATAAAAATTAACAGAAGCATTGGTAAGAGCATGATTGGGGTACAAACCCTAGGTCTCCATATAAACATAAACAATAACTATAGCAGATTAGAGAGGTTGCAATACCAGAAAAAATTGAGACATTGTAGGTAATAACAAAATCTTGCAATCTAAAGATTGTAGCCAATAACAAGCACACTATGTAGCTTATTGACATTTGTAAATGCAATCTACGGTAAGAAGAATGACAGTCACTTGAGATGTGACAGTCAAAAACAGGCTAAGCGGTGACAAGATAATAAAGCTCAAACCTTGCTTAGTAAAGTGGAGATTTTAGGTGAGTTCCTTACCCCTTGCTGACCTTAAGGGTTTTTCAAATGCTTTTGGTAGTGTTAGATAAGGCAAATGCAATCAGGGAATGACTATCCAAATGAAGTAGCAGTGGTAATCATAGGTTCAATGTTTCTTCTTAGCCATTAATCTATAATGGAGGTAGTGGATTGCATGTTTGGCTTGATGTTTGAGACTCACCAGTGGAAAATAGTGGAAGAATAATACCTTATTGGTACAGTAGTGTCAATAAGGTTGAAGAGGATCTTAAGAACTACAATACCATGAAACAATGAGTCCCATATGTAGTAAGTAGGCAGTCTATAGGGCATAGTTTGATTTTATAGAAGGATGCTCATGAAAAGAATCTTCAAGTGATAGTGAGTGAGCTGTTTGAGATTGCAGCTGAGGGTGCAATACCCAGTTTTAAAGGAAGTTAGCAAAGCAGTAAATGTGCAAGAAAATTGAATCGTATACAACAAACAATTCACAATGTTATCTTCCATAATGCCTTGAGTTTGAAGACAAAAATCTCATTGTATCTTCATGATGAAAGTGGTGAGTTTAATGGTCAATCACTGGCAACCATGATTTTAAAACATGCTATTGTGCTTATGGAGGCAACATTTTAAGCAAGGCAGTGAGTGGTGGTTTGGAACAATGGCAGGTATGAAGGACTTGCTTTATGCATACTTATGCGCCTAGCTTTAAAGATGCTGCTCTGTAAGAGATTGAAGGTGGATTATGGAACTCAAGGGTTACGAAAGGATTAAAGCAAAGACTGAGATCTATTTAAAAGCCACGGTCATGAAGATATTAAAGATGTCACATGCAAAAACCTAGTAGCTGGAGTAATGAATACGGTGCCAAAGAGGATAGTGTGCAGGGGCAGATTTAGGAGATCTCCACATTATCTAATTACAGGGAAATACATCATTTATTTATTTTTTTAATTAAAAGAAATCATTCTAAACCCTATATAGGATACATTGATACTTCAAAAGCCTCTGAAGGAATTTTAGATTATGCAAATATATGTCAAGTAACATTCATAAGGTTTAGAAAATCTTGATCACTCTCTAGAATAGCCCATTAAATATGGGTTGTGCTTGAATGCACTACATAATTGATATAACACAACCACTCTACATATCAACCAGAGTTATAGGCTCTTTATTGCAGCAAGAGGTAATCACTCTTCGATCATGCTATAATTACATCCTATCCTGTTAAACTTGAGACAACCTGAATGCACCCAATGATGATTATTGACACCTACATTATACAACCCGAATTAACTACATTAAATGAGTGCCTCCATTTCTATCACAAAATAGCCACATTAAACTTGGGTCACACATGAATGCATCCTGTATTTGTTATAGCACAACTGTGCCAAATGACCAATACAGTTATGGATCACATAATTACATTCACAAGAATTTGTTCCTCCGTTGTGATCTTATGGTGATTCCACACAACAAAATCTGGACATGAAATTCTCAAAACCTC
This sequence comes from Sequoia sempervirens, assembly GCA_007258455.2. Lineage (NCBI taxonomy): Eukaryota > Viridiplantae > Streptophyta > Pinopsida > Cupressales > Cupressaceae > Sequoia > Sequoia sempervirens. The sequence goes on along the minus strand of VDFB02000013.1, from coordinate 259,472,184 downwards.
TACAAATGAAATCTGATGAGATATTGCTTTTAAATATGATTTTCAAACCTGGAACTACAAATCTGACTTACTGAATTCTGCAAAAAGACAATGACTATCCTCAACCTGGTGATATCTTCTTGAATTTTTCCGATTTTCCCAGAAAATCGTCTCGTAGTTCTCCGCTAAACTGCGCCTCAAGTAGAGCAAAACATCGTCATAATACATCGGGGCGCTTTAACTCTTTTCAAGTGTCATAACCTGACTTTTTTAATTTTCATGTTTGCCTTAACATTCGATTTAAATAATAGTTTTATAGATTTCGATTTTAACACTGTGTTCGCTGACATTACCTGGACGCCGGAGAACTTTCAAAACAATTGAAATTACATCACCTTACAAGTAATCTGATTTAACATCGAATTTTACATATTTTGTCGGACAGTTTCGTCGTATTTTGCAGTCAAATGTATTAGTGTAGCATCTTCATGTCCACCTTTGAAATCCCTTGTAGAGTCACCTTGAATGCTTCAAGATATCTCACCATTAATACTAACTACCTCTGTCAGCAGTGGTCACCATAGGTACCCCTCTGAGTCATGGTTTCTTATGTCACTCAGCTGCCTTTCTATTCTAGAGTCCTCTGCTTGTGTTGACTGTCTTCTAGAAGCGCCGTTGAGCCTCCCTGCAGATCTAAACACCATCACTTGAACAAATTCACCTTTAACTGTTCTTAGAAAGAATCCATCCAGTCGAACTCTATTAGTCCCTTTCAAAGGGGTGGTCAATCAATCAAAGGTCCCTCTCAGCTCCCTCTGATTGGATGATCAACTACCATGCCGGATTCTGAGCAGTCAAGAGTGGTCTGACCTAAATCACAGGTCAGTGAGACACCATCAGTGTCTCCCCGATGCGATTTTGTCTTACAACAGGCATTAGTATAGCACAAGTCAATCGGTGACACATCTTAGTGGGCTCAGAAGTCACATTGAGCTCATTTTCATATCACTGAAACCTCATTTCATTGGTAGGACATCACAGCGATGGTATCCCCTACTCTGGCTCAGAGTGTGTTTTCCTTTTAGCAAGACCCCTTAATCAGCCCAAGGTCATGGTGATCCCCCATGGTTATACCGATATCTACTTTTCATTTGTGAACCTACCGCTATCGAAAAGACCTTAGCATATCGACAAGACCACATGGTGAAGTCCTCATTTTCCTTTAGAGTCTCCCTGATATCCTCCTTTTCCTGCAGTGGGATGACTTCATTCTTTTAGTGTGACACTGGTAAGTCAGCGAGACATTTCGCCAAAGGCCAAATCTCTGGGTGAGCTTCCTTGTGTGGGTGAGACTCTGTTGGGTCGAGGAGACCTTATCCTGAACTCCTATTCTCTTACCGAGCCCCGCTTATCGTCGACAAGACTTTTTACCATCGGCCAGACCTCTTGGTGCATATCTTTCCTCTCCCCGAAGGGACATCCTATCGGTGTGATCTTCATAGTCGTTGTGACCCCACAGTGAAGTCTTTCATTTGCTCGGAGTCTTCCCGACCTCTTCCTATTCTCCTCGAGCTAGAGCCTTTCTATTTCGATGTGACCCTTGTTCTTCGCCAAGACATTGTGGCGAAAGCATGACCCTTTGCTGATGCCACTTCACCCTATGTCGGCGAGACCTACTTTCTATGCTAAGACTTCTTAGCGAGCTCCTTATGTCATATCAAAGATTGATCCTTCGGTAAGACCTTTCATTTCTACCAAACCTCATGCCGAAAGTATCATCTTTAGATGATTTTCCATTTGGGGAGACATCTAATGTAGTCACACCAAGATGGGTTCCGTCATTGCATGCACTTCACTGTAACATCCCTTTGTTGGGAAGACGTCCTATAGATACTCGTTATCTTGGTGAAAGCTTTAATTGTTCACCCTTTTGTCATGGTGACATCTCGGTTCTCTCACCGAAGACCTTGATAGACTCCCCCTCACGCTGTGTTGTTGAGACCATCTATCACTGCTGAGACCTCTTAGCGAGCTCCAACTACTACACTGATGCCTGTCATGTTTCAGTGAGACATCCACCATTCAACAAGACCTTCAACTGACTCCTTGCTTCTTGCCAAATTCTCTTGTCACCAAGACTTCTTCTATGGTCATAGCGAAATGTTTTGCTTATTCCACATGCATCGCTGTAACCTTCCTTGTTGGGGAGATGTCCTACACAAACCTCATGTCTTGGCGAAAGCCTCTGCATGATTCCACTTTTGTTGCTGTGACTATATCTCATCGGGGAGACATTTCGCCGAATGCCCACACTCTCCCCAAAGACACCTTTTGCTTAGTCGGCGAGACTTCATGAACTCACCCAAACATCTTGGCAAGGATAACAAACTATGGTGATATAGGAATCCTCTTGATAGTGGTTGGCGAGACATGGAGACTTCACCAAGACCATATGCCAATGAAGATGACTCCTGTCGAAGTGTTTTTTGGTGGTGGGGTAGTCGATGAGACCTTAGGGATTCGCTGAGACATCTCTGTGAAGGGGAATATTCTACCGATAGTGTATGTCATTTGTCGCTAGTCAGTGAGACCTGAAGATCTCACTGAGACTTCTCTTTGTAGGAAACCCCTCATGCCGATAGGAAATTCATGTTGCTGAGACGATGACCCTTGTCTTGCCGATAGATCCTACACATGATTTCTTATCACTGTGACATCTCTAGGGTCTTGCTGATAGGCAACATAAATGCAGATTTGAACCAAACAAACCATGGGTCGGGGAGACCGTGATAACCCTACGCTGATGAAGATGCACAATGGGGAGTATTCTGATTCTTTGGATTTCAAATAGTCAGAGCCGAGCCACTAGTCGGTAAGAGCCTAGAAAGTCTTGCCAACCTTTGTTGTAGCATATTTTCATGACCAACTAGACTAAAGCATGTACCCCAACTGAGCTCCCCTGACAAATATCATCTAGAATAGGATTTAATCCTGCATTCAACGAAGAAAACTACAGTGAAAATCACACAGACAAAAGTTAAATAATCAACATCATCATTGAAATGAATCCCATGTTAGTAAGGTGTCATTAAAACTTTGAACAAAATGATCATACAAATAGATCGGGTTTCAAGCCGACCCGCGGAACCCAAGCCAAGGAGGAAATTCAGAGAATTCCAAGCCAGGCATATTCTAGTGAAACAAGTATGAAAAAACATATTAGAGACCTAATCTGATCATTACCAATCAAGGAACAGCATGTGAGATCTCAAAATAGCATAAATGAATCATAAAATGCATCACCGTTTACTAACCAGTCCTACTTCTCCACACTTCAGCAGATTCTGGGGAAATCTGTGTGAGATGAATTTCTGTGAAGAGAGAAAAAAATTAGGAAAATCCGGTCCCCGCGGAATTCCACGTGGACCACAAATCCCTAAACAATAGTGCTTAGCCAGAGTTCGAGCGAGATCTGGGAAAATCTGGATTGGGGGGAAAAATCCTGAATTCATGAGAAAACCCGAATTCAGACTGAGGCAGAAATGAAAATTAGATTAGACAGAACAAAAGATAAAACATGGAGAAACAGAAGAATGCCCAAAAGGAAAGCAAATAACAAAGGAAAGAAACCAAAAGAGAAGGGGGACCCATTTTGTTCCAAATCAAAATGGGGTGGTTATGTAAGGCATAACACCACTCCCTATCTCCCTTCTTCCTTCTTTATCTCCCTCCACCTATCCCTCTCTCTCTCTCTCTCTCTCTCTCTCTCTCTCTCCCTCTCTCTCTCTCTCTCCCTATATTCCTCCAATTCTACCATTCCCCATTCTCCTTCCTCTTGTCTACCCTTCCTTTTTCCTAAGTGATCGAATGGAGAGGTGATCCCTCCTTACGTATAGTTCTCTCCCCTTTCCACCTTGCAATCCCCATCTCTTTATTCCCTTTCTCCTCCTTGTATTACTCCTCATTCCACCACCCTCATCTCCCACCTTTAACCATTCTCTCCTCCACCCATCCTTCTTTCTCGCCTATCTCTCTCCCTCCCACCCTACCAATCCCTATCTCCCTCCTTCCCTCTTTCTCTCTCTCCCACCCTATGAATCCCTATCTCCCTCATTCCATCTTTCTCTCCCTCCCTCTATTCCTCCAACCCTACCACTCCCTATGTCCCTCCTTCCCTCTTTCTCTCTATCCACCTATCCCTCCTCCCTCTTCATCCCAACCTACTACTCCCTATATATGTTCGTCCCTCTTTCTCTCCCTCCACCTATCCCTCCCTCTCTCCCTCACACACACACAACCTATGTCCACCCACCCCTCCCTATATCCCTATCTCTCCCTATACATAACTCTCCCACTCTACCATTCTCCACCTACCCCTCCCTTCCTCCCTAACTCTCTCTATTCCTATCCCTTGTATCCTACCTCTATCTCCCTCATTCTATAATTTTCCCTCCATCCCTCCCACATTACCAATCCATATCTCCCTCCTTCCTTTCATCATCTCCTCTCTCCCATCCTCCACCTGCCTCCTCTCTCTCTCTCTCTCTCTCTCTCTCTCTCTCTCTCCCATGCTTCCAATCCCAATGTTTATCATTCCCTCTATTCCTCCCACAATACCACTCCCTATCTCCCTCCTTCCCTCTTTCTCTCCCTCCACCTATCCCTCCTTCTCTAGCTCCCTCCCACACTACCAATCCATATATCCCTCCTTGTCTCTTTCTCTCCCTCCCTCTATTCCTCCCACCCTACCACTCCTTATCTCCCTCCTTCCATGTTTCTCTCCCTGCACCTATCCTTCTTATCTCTCTCTCCCTCCCATCCTACCAATCCCTATTTCCCTCCTTCTCTCTTTCTTTCCCTCCCTTTATTCCTCCCACTCTACCAGTCCCTATCTCCCTCATTCCCTCTTTCTCTCCCTCCACTTAACCCTCCTTATCTCTTTGTCCCTCCCTCTTCTCTTTCTCTCCCTCTATTCCTCCAACCCTACCACTCCCTTTCTCCATCCTTTCCTCTTTCTCTCCCTCCACCTCTCCCTCCTTCTATCTCTATCTCTCTCTCTCCTACCCTACCAATCCCTATCTCCCTCCTTCCCTCTTTCTTTCCCTACCTCTATTCCTCCCACCCTACCTCTCCTATCCCACCTCTCCATCTACCCCTCCCTTCCTCCTTAACTCTATCTACCTATCTCTCCCTATCTCCATCAGTATAGATTTTCTAATAATAACGTAATATATTAATATTAATAAATATAATATATAATATATTTAATATATAAAATATTAAAAAGATAATAATATATAATATAATATATTTTTTATGTTTGATATTGTAGACACCTAAATTTGGACAATTAATTTATCCAAATTTATCCCCTTTCTTCTAAACATCCTTTTATTTGTATTAATTAAGTAATATTACCATTATTTAATTAATACCCTTAATTCTACCAAATCCCTAATGTATTTAATTAATAATTAAATACCTTATCTCTTCAATCCCCCTTTCATCAAATGAATTAAATAAATATGACATTTATTTAATTCCTCACATGTCACGTCACTTTTTCTTAATCTTAATCAACCCTCAAATCTTATCATTAGGGATGTGTCACATCCTCCAACTCTTGCAAGTTGGCTTCTAATCCTCATTACCCTCTAATTATCTTCTAATTATTGATTAGTTAAGCCTAATTAGTATCTTGGTCAACCCTCCCCATCCCCCAAGGAATTTTTAATTCCTTTTTATTCATCCAAGGCTCCTCTCTTCCCCATGTGAATTTTCAATTCACTTTTATTCCTCCTAGAATCCCCTTTTCCCATGCATCTTCTAGAATATTTGACTTGTCACATCAAGTGACATGTGGACAAGTGCTTCTCTTTTTGAAACCTTGTCTTGTCCATGGGATTCTTCCAAGCATGTGAATTTTTAATTCACATTTATTCACCCAAGATTCTTCTCATCCCCCAATGTACTTCCAAGGTACATGTCCTTCTTACACATCATGTACCTCCCTTCCACCTCACTTCCACATTATCTTATCCTAGGCCATCTCACATTCCACATGTCAAGATGTGAGGGCTTGTGAGGCCTCAACTCACCATAGCCCTACATCTTGACCTTGGTGGCTTAATCTCAACCATTGAATTCTCTAGAGAATTCAAATTTCTCTATAAATACCCTCCTTTTCCACTACATTTTACAAGACTTAGCCATTTTTCACCCTTATGCTTCCAAATTGTCTACTCAATTTTCAAGCATTATTTCATCCATTTAGCCAAGCAAATTAGTCATTTGCACTTGCATCTAATCATATTGTCAATCTTGCATTTAACAATATCCATAGCCATCCAAGGAGGATACAAACATACAATCACAAGGGCCAAACAAGGAATTTCAATAGCAAAGAAGGTATAACCATTTACGATATCTATTTTATCTTCTTTCTTTGTGTTGTCATTTTTTTAGGCTAATCTTGAGGTGTCCCTTTGTGTTTTTCTTTCATTGCATTATAGTTGTTTGTGCATCTCTAGGATAGATAAAACATTTAGGATCACAAATATAATGAATACTTATTTTGTGTAACACAATTACCCATGTTGTTCACAAAATATATATATGGTGACATGTCAGATGAGTTTTAAGCTCTTCATGTTTACATAACAGATATCCTTTATTGACAACACGCGTACCCATTTTGTTAACTATAGAGTTTGAGTTATATAATATAGTTATACTTATATTAATATAAATAATATAATATTATTAATATTTTAGTATAATATACATTATAATAATATCTATATTTAATATTATAATACTATGTTAAAGTTATAACATATTATATTTATTAAATATAAATATTATTATAATTATAATATTTGTTTGGTTGCACACTTGGCAATAGATTGTGTGCAGGAAAAATTCTTGGTAGGCCAAGCCTTTAATTTGGTAATTCAAGAATATGATTTTCATAATGGAAAAGCCTTGAAAGGTGGTCTTTTCAAAAATGAAAAATTGTAGAATTTTTTTGGATATCTTTGGATATATGTGGCCCTCAAACATGCATTGCATAGGAGGATAGAAGTGGAATTTACGGTACACAAAAATGAAGTGGGTGACACCTTCTACAACAAGGTTTTAGAAGTTTACAGCGAAATTCTCTTCCTTCTTTCCCATGATCCCTATCCACTCACACCTCCATCCACCCCGAGCTCAAAGAATTCTTTGGTGCAGACTTCCTCTTAAATGTAGGTTAAAAAATTATGTCTTGGTCTATGAATCCCATGTTACAATGTAAAATATGCTATTATATCTCTGTTCAATGAGCATTTTTCATATTAAGGGATTTTTTTTTGCCGTAGCTCGACTCTATGGGGATTTTGTTTTTGATATGCTAGTATATGTTTGCTTTGTGTGTCATCTCTATGAATCTCCCTGCATGAAATATTGGGGAATTTAGCTTTGTATCTATTCAATATATCTACTCCAATCTATATGTAAATTCAAAATTTTATATACTTAATAATATTTTAGGCCTTTGTGCCTTTTATCAGTTTTTTTATAATATATATATATTAAGCATAAATTAATATATAATATGAATAAATAATATTATACTAATTATATTAAAATAACAAGCTTAAAAAAATGGATATCTATTTTTTAAAGGAAAACATATATCTATTTTGTAAACCTTGTTTCCCATACCCTATATGCTTTTGTAAATGACTATAAATAAAATGGATATTTGTTTTGCTTAACAAATAAATATTCTTTTTTTTTTAGTTCAAAAATGGATAAAAGTCAAATTTTCCCTTTCCAAGAGTCCCCAAATTCTCTACTCTATTAGGAATATCGTTATTTCTATGCATTACAAACATAATTTCTCTTTTGGAGAACTCTTTTTCATAAAAGTTTATTCTTTCAATCATTTTGGTACTTGTTTAGGTGGGGATAATGGGAAGCAACATTTTCCATAAAGCGAAAAGGAAGAGGAATTGTTAAGTGGAGGAAATTGAGGCAAGTAGAGAGAAAGATAGAGTAAGGCAGAGGGTGGAAAGAAGAGGTATGCTAAATTCTCTTCAAGGAGAAGGCTCCGCTTTACCTTTTAGTGAAATTAAAAATGACCATGATATTGAATTTGAAAATATTGAAGAATAAATTAAAATTAAAATTGAAACTGTACAACATGAAATTGAGAAGCAAAATGTTGAACATGAAATTGTAAATGTTGAGCATAAAAATGAAAATCAAAACATTAAACACTCAATTAAAATTGAAAGTTTTGAACATGAAATTGTAAATGTTGAGTATGAAACTATAAATATTATTGTTGAACATGAAATACGTGAAAATGAAACAATGAATGTCAATGTATCTCCAAATTACATAAGAAGAAAGGATATTTGCAAAGAAGAAAATGAAATTCTAAATCCATGTATTTGTAATGAATCTAATAAAATGTTGAACATTTAAGAACCCCAAAATGGTTAAATGAAATAGATGAGTACATAATAGATAAACTTGATGGAAAAAGGTCATCACTGTAATGTCATAAAATTGCACCCCTTGCAATTTCACATACATTCTTGCATCAGCCTTAGTGTCCATTCCCCTAGCATTTGTGTAGGCTCATTTCAGCCACTGCATCATCTTTGTCCCCTCTCAGGATGCGTAGGGCCCCTTTTTCAGCAGCTTCCTTAGCACGTCAGCTATGTGTCAAACCTTGTTCTTTTCCCATTCTTATCGTTTTGTAGCAAGATGTGTCTTGACACTAGCACATTACACAAAATTTTGCACACCACACTAGCATCCTACGACATTTTAACATTCAAAAAACCATTTTTGTGCATGTTTGCCCCTTGTCAGCAAATTTTGTTGGTGGTAATAGACTAGGATGCCTTGTAATAGCTTGAGAATATTCTTTTCTTTCTTCTCTCCTTAAATGCTATCTTTTCAATTCATTTTTCCTTCTTCTCTTTCTTGTCTCCTCTCTCAAACATTCTCCCATCTTTCTCTTGCTTGCACAACTCTCTTATTTTTTATAGCAGTCTCAAGCACTCTCACATTCTTACAATGCTCTAAATTTCTCTCTTAGCTCTCACAGCTCTGCCTCTCTCTTTGGCTTCCTTAAGCCTTGCAGCTAACATCTCCCTTATCTTATGCTTGCAAGCATCCTAGAATTTCTCACGTCCCTTGTCTATTACATCTTCATTTCATGATACAGGTTCTCCTCCTTGAGCGGGGATTGCTTTTATCATGCCATATTTTCTTACTTTGTTCACTTCTCTATCTATCTAGCTTTCCATGGAGGTGGGAACACCAAAATGGGGGGTTTGAATAAGGAAAACTCTTATACAATCCCACAATTTTTCCCTCAATCTTACACATGCAGGTATTGAAGATATTCATGTGTTGGAGGCTTCATTAGTTGGGTTGTTGTGAGCAGTTTCTATTTCTCATTCTCTCACTTTATTTTAGTTTTGTTACATTCTATCATTTTCCTACATTTTGTAAGTTCTTTGGAATCTGATTGTTAGTAGTCACTTTGTTGTTTTCTATGATAAACTTGATTTCAGGTCTGTACGAGATGCCAGCATGCCTCTAGGACTCCAACATGTTGCACTGCCATCCTTATTCCATGCTATCATCCTTTGGATGAGAGCCCATTAGTTTTTCTGAAACACCTTTGTGGTTTACTCCTAATTCTAGAACTCTCGCTTTGTTCCTTGTGGTAGTTTAGGGCATTTTTCCCCTTGGGAATCTCTTGAGAATAAAGAGATTCATGAGTAGTGAATCCCCCTTCTCTACAATCACAAATGGTTTGATTGTGGGATACCGATATGTTCAATCAATACTTTTTGATAAGAAATTAACCAAACAATGTCATTTTTTTGGTTAATTACTAAAGTCTAACAAAATGAGACCACTATTAAAAAATTGAAGATTCGTGTTGCCAAAAATTCAAAAAAAAATTATTATTGTCAAAAAAAAAATTAGTGCTCTAAATTCTATTGGAAAGAATAGTAGGGACAAATATAAGATAGTTGCTGATAGAGTGATCATAACCTTATTAGTAAGCCATCATTTGAGAAAGGCTCATTTAATGAGGAAAACTTGTATTGATTTAAACCTAAATCATAAAACATTGTCTAGAGCACTCTTAAGAAGAGGAAGACTCGATAGACCTATTCAAAATGATACATGAGATTTTAGTAGGAGGCTTCCACATGTTGATATGAAGTCAATAGATAACATAAAGAATAAAATTCAATTTTTTTGGCACTCTAAATTATCACCAAATGTAAAGGATGTTTTAAAGTTAAGAATTATCAATCAAGATCACACACATCCTAATAGTTTCTTGGAATGTAGCCAAACAATATTGTAGAAACAATTTTGTAAACCTATTAATATTTTTAATAGATGGTGTAAATACCACGTAGAATTTTCAATGTATCATAAATTTTTATGCTACTATAATGTTGGGAAAAGGGGGAAAAGCCCTAGTACCCTTAATATGGAGAAACTATGATTTAAGGGCCATCTTCCCAAGGTTTCATTAGAATACCAACCACAAAACCAAAAGATTGACTTTCAACCTCAATGGTGAGTCAATCATCCTAGGTTGGTAATTATTTAGGGACAAATAATGATTAGGAATTATTTGAATTGATGCGACTAAATGAACTATATGACCTAATATGTAAATTAATATTCCCAAAGATATACAAACTGTAACAACACTTTGCAAGTAGATATGGGAGATATCTGAGGGTATGTAACTATCACCAAAAGTTGATTCATATGTGTGTAGAGGGACTAGTTTCCCCTACGTCAATAAGTCTTTGTGATCCTTTCTAGAACTTTAAAATGTGATGTTGTACCCCTTTGTACTCTCTCTATTACTATACCTACAAATTTTCATCTTTGAATCTAAACCTTTAATTTATTTTTATGGCGGTTTTCCTTGGTCAAACCTTACTTCGGTAATTAAACATTGATAAAAAGATAATCATCAGATAAAAGGAAATGTGTGATCCCTAACATTATGTGTGTTTAAAGTTGTTATGAGATAAGAAGTAAAGAAACCCTACTCAAGTTCATTAGAGTATGATTTCAATTTGATAATGATAAGATCCACTTAAGGAGTAGTCAAGGCACCCTAAGTAAATTTGAAAATTTATAGATACCTTTCCTAGGCTAAAAATGGAGTGAATCTTAAAGATAAGAACAATCAGAAATAGGTCATTAGGTAGAGGGAAGTGGCCAAATGCATCTCCCAATACTTGAATCTAATGGAGCTTCCAAAAATTCTTGTAATTCTTCGGGATCCCATGGATTTGATTAGTACTTTAAACCCTCATCCCCATGCATGGATAGGGTTTTTCCTTTGAAAAACCCCCATTCATTCTAATTTCATGTTGACTTGCCTTGTTGGTCTCCTACTTTTTAAGTTCTTACTTGAGTCATCATATGCGTCCGTCCACTGGCCCCTCTAGCTTAGAATGTCAGTCACTCAGTGGCCATCGAATTTAATGTTTTCCTAAGGCCAGGTTTTAATATTTCCCAAATGACTTAAGCTTAAGTCATTAATCCAAAAGGGTCAAATCACCATCAACCTAACAATGGCCCCTTATTTAATGCTAACCTTGTCGTGTGTGCAAGTTTTGAAATTGGAGACCGTAGGAAAGGATCCTAGCCATACCCTGCTAGTTTACAAATGTAAAGTGCCAGCTAATTATGCAGTGCAAGGGTAGTGAGCTGAGGATGTGTGTCCTTATATGTATGTGGGGCCTGTTTTCCATTGTTTGGCTTACTGCCTGTGGTTTTGAACTGACAAAAAATATTAAACATTGGGAACAATCTTTGTCATTCCCCGTTGGCTCATAGGAAAAAAATGAACGCTCGTTAAGGGTTGCATGATCAGTGAGATCCCAACACATGGATTAATCCACCAAGTCATAAGACAGGAAAAATTTTCTAACAGAGGAGTTGCCATTTGATTTGGATTGATGTTATTGGCCAAAGACAAATGGAAAAGGCATTGTTGGAACTCAAATCTGGTCAGCCCAATCTGAGCCATTTGATTTACCATATAATCAAAAGATCAATGATTGGAATTCAAAATTGATAAATAGGAATGTGATAGACATTTTATTCTACAACTATTGGGCATTAATGATCTACTCTCTATAGGTGCAATCAAATTGATCTCTGTGTGTGTGGAGACTTAATTATAGGTAATCATGAAATATGATATGTGTTGTGCAGTTTTCTCACACACGCCCCACTTAAAGTAGGGACCCCCTTTTTGCTTTGATTTATGATGATTTGGCCCTTTGGTTTTGAGGATCTTCTTGCTTAGGCATGTGCTTGAATGTTTATATTGCTTGCACTGATCATCCCTTTAAGTTATGCATTGAAAATCCTAAGTTTTGGATAAAATATGGGCTTTTCAAGTGCTATCTTTGGGAATTTCCGCTTTGGGCGGAATTTCTTGGTTTTCCTAAAAGTATGACAAGCAAGTTTTAACCTTGTTATTCATAGATTCTGGCTCCTTGCAGAATACCTCCTAGACCAGATTTCTCAGAAATTTTGTCACTTCGTCGAATTCCTGAATTGTGTCCTGACCTATCCTGTCAATGGCATTAATGCTTGATAGTACGATCTTTGCAGCAAGTATTTAGGTAACTTCTTGAGGGATTGTGTGTCACTTGGATTTCATCATTCACTCTTTGTTGCTTTTGAGATCCTAGTCTTGAGTGTTTAGCAATTTGACAATTAGATTAGTTGATTTATGGATTTAGCAGCAAATTTCTTACATCATCATTGCAGCTGTTGCTAGGGCATCTGAGTTTGTTATTGATCTCCTTTTAAATTAGATTTGATTCATCCATGATATGTAGCTATTGCCTTTCCTTTGGGATGATGAATGAATGTAAAGTTTTGACGTTTTGAATGCATTTAGAGCTCAAATTTTATTGGTTTGGTGTCTATTTTTCTAGAACTAGGGTTTTGTTTGTTTTTTCGCAAACTCTTAGAACCCAGTTAAAACCCCCCTAGTTGAGTCAGTAATTTTACGGTGCCAAGCCCCCCTAAATCACTCCTTTAGGCTCAACCTATGACTAATTTTGTTTTGATTTAGGGTTTGGAGAAGACGATTCCCTACGTGAGTTCGTGAACCTATCCCCAACTTCATTAGGTAGTAGCTCACTTAGGCATGCCTCAAACAATTTATCTTGAGATCAACCAGACAAACGAGTTCAATTCAAGCTCAATCCAAGCTCTTTCCCTCCATTCATGGCAGATATTTCAGAATCAAATCTAAGACATCACCATTGCAACCTAGGGAATCACCAATCCTCACCATTTTTCCTTTGAAAGAGTTGAGGACTTAAAACAATTAATAGGAGACGTAAAGAAAACTATATTCGAGCCTAACATTTCAATTTGTGATTGTTCAATTGTTCTGAGTGAGATCATGAGAAATGAAAATTTTCAGGATCCTGAGGTCTTCGCGGAATTTTTGTACCCTAGAAATTTCCTGATTTTCCCTTGCTCTTTCATTTTCCCGGAGGCATGCAAAAGGCTCGGAGTTTCGAGTTTCTTGTGGAATTCCTTTGTCGATGGATTTTCCCAAAAAGACTTTGTAGTATAAAGAATTTGAGAGATGAATGAATTTAATGTTGTGCATTTGGTATCTCATGGTTGATATTGATGATTTAAATGATATTATGTGCTTTCCTTTCATGCTGAAATGATTGAATTGATGACATTTGTGCTTGATTGGTGAAGTCTGCCTAACATGGAATTTCCCATAATTCCTCTTTGGCCAATTTTCCTTGGGTTGCTCAAAATCCCATATTTAAAATGATTGTGTTTTATGATTGATTTGAGGGATTTTTGTCATGATCTCGAGCTGATGTAATGATGAATATGTTATTCATGGGTGACTAACCTTGGTTCTAATATTATAAAGAGGATTTATTATGGTTTCTTGTTGGATGCATGCTGAATCAAGTAAGATAGTGGCCGAGAAGACCAAGGGTAAGCAGACAAATCCAAGTGTTGAAGGGTCTACTATCTTTGAGGCAGAGAGGATTAAAATGGATATAAGGAGTGGGGTCCTAGAAAGAAAGTTGACTTCCATCTAGTCACAGGTCACAGATACAAATGTTGGCTAGTGGGATTATGAAGAATTCAAGGCTAGGATGGCAGAGGGGGACCTCGCAGAACCTTCCCTTGTTGGCTAGAAGGATATTGGATTTAGGATTCTCCCATGTAGCAGGATTTCCCCGCATAGTTCAATGCTACGGGTTGGTGCTAGAATGTGCCAGACATTATGACAGGGGCACTCAAAGGATAGTGGGTCCTCAAGGGAGAATAGTGGAAAATCTTAACCCTATGTCTATAGCCCAAAAATTTGACATGCTTGATAGGTCTCATGTGGTGGGTTTTGATATGGACATAGCAAAGAAGTATTATAATGAAGACATCATCAAATCAGAATAGGTCATCAATTCCTAGCTAGAGAAACCCAAGTCTCACTTTTCCAAACTGCCCAAGCAACTATTCAGAGAAAAATTCAAAAGGGAATACTATGATGCCATCACACTCCTCTATAGGGTGGTAGGATTGAAGAGTGCAGGAGTATTTGAAAAATGGATGTCCCATGTCATTGTGAGGATGGAGAAAAATATTTAATACCATTGGGTAGGCATTATAAGTGCAATGATACACAAACAAATGTGCAATGTGTTGCAGAAAAAGACCTTCACAATGACCTCTTACTTGGTTTATGCACTTGCAAGGTTCCATCCATACAAGGGGTGTGTTTTGGCAAGATGTGATTTATGAAGTATACCCACAATTACACTTGGGTAGCATAAGTTATAGGAGGATGAATTATGCATTCACCATGTACATCACTAGGTTATTACAGGGTGTAGAACATGTCCAAATCTTAGACAATGCTAAGGAGCTAATCAAGAAGTTTAGAGCTTGGTTTATCTAGTTCCCTACCTTCTTGTACATCATAATAGATGGTTTCTAGAGAGCCCCATATAGACTCCCTAGGTATCCCATAGATCACATCATGCTTTTGGAAGTCGCAAGACAAATCTATGATTTTGATGCAATTATTAAGAAATACAAACATAAGACTGGGTTTGGTGGTGATTTCCATTTAAGGGTAGGTAGTAATGAAGATTTTTCCTCCATTAATTCAGCTCATGCTTCTGAGTAGGAAATGAGCACTTTGGGTCTCTCTTTCCATTCTAGGAGATCCAGATTTGATAAGACTGGTGAGGTACAAAGAAAGGCCAGCAAGGAGTACAACCATATTGATGATGTAGAGGATTATTGGGCTAACAGTAAGGATGAATTTGAAGTTAGGAGAAAGAAGTTCTCCAAGCTTCCAGTTAACTTGGGTCGACTATACAACATAAATTAAATTCCTAACCAGATTGAAGATGATGGAGATTTGATTCAGAGTCATGACTATGAGTCTACGAAAGATAAACCGATAGGAGATATAGACTAGCTAGAGGAAGAGAAGACAAAATTAGAATAGATCATGACTCCAGTAATCAAGTACACCAAGTTATGGCTCAAACACAAGATTTGAGAGTTAGAGAGTGACGATGTGCAATGCACCTATGATCTAGTGGGGGACTTGGAGTCTCATTCCACTACTGAGGAATCAAGTGAACAAGTTTCTAAAGGTAAAGATAAGGCAGATTTCCCTTTTAAAATAAAGATCAAGGGTTCTCAAGCAAAAGAAGAGGGCAAACAAAGGAAACCAATTGCTAAAAAGAGGAAGCATATTCAAGAACAAAGAATTTTTCACAGGAACAACCCAATGAGGAGGAAGAGAAAGATAGTACTCCTAAGTTCAAAAGGAGAAGGGTAACTAGGACTTCAAATAAGAAAGATGAATCTTCTAAGGAGAAAGAAGAAATTAGCCCACCTATGGTAAATGTGGAGAGTTCAAGGGAGAAGACTCAAGCATACAAAAGGAGGTCAAGAACTCCTCCCAAGGATAGTGTGCCAAAGATAGGTGTTCATTTAGCTACTCCTACCATAGAAAAATGACCCTCCTCATGAAACTCATAGTGCACCAAGTGAATCCAACGATGTAGAGGATCACCCAGATCAAGAAGAAGAAGAATTTTGGGAAGGTGAACTCTATTGTGTGGAGGCAGAGATAGAAAAGATATTGTAGTCCCCTTTGGTGACTTATGATGATTCTCCTACAGGCAATGAAGGAGATAAGGATGTGCCTATTAGGGCTCCTTCACTAGTGCATAAAGAAGGGAAACATGATGGGGAAGAGGATAGGAATCCAGGAAAGGGAAGTGAAGATAAAACTAAAGAAGTTCCTGATGAGAAAAATTTAAATATGGATTCCTCTAAGGAGCAACATGATGTTGTTGGACAAGGTAATATGCAGTTGGATTCCACTATTCCTAGTTGGCTAGAAAAAGAATTAAAGAGTAAACAAATTATGGTGGATGATACTCCTCCCAACTAGGATGAATTATTGGCAAATATAGGAAAAGGAAAAGCAAAGAAGAAAGCTAGGGTTATCTCCAGGATTGAGAGAGATGAAGCCAATAATAGGGTGATTCACATTGCCACCCATGTATAAGATAAGAATAAGGATGAGGTGACTAGAAGAGATTTTAGTGTGCAAACTATTAGCTTGGGACCTACCTCCATGATGTAGGAAGTTGAAGAATTTGAAGGCTCTAGTGCTGCTATTTTGAGCAAATTGAAGGAGGTGCAAACTAAGCAAGATTCGAAGAAGGAGAATGATAAACTGAAGATGTATCTGTAGGACTTAATGAAACCTTTACAATCTATCAGCCAAATTAGCTCCTCATCATTTGCAGCAAGTTTTCTACCAAAGGAGACAATAACTGAGTTGGAGAATATGAAAACCACTACACATGCCACATTGAACTAGTTGTAGGGAGTGGAAGCCAAGGGAGATAATGGCATTAAAATATCCTATCAACCAGTGGAGAGGCTATAAGATCAATAGAGTGGTTAAAGAATGTACTAGCTCAAGATAGGGAGGATGTTGATCTCTTGTTGCAGAAGACCAAGACCATCATGGAATATACTGAAGATAAGCTAATAAGTTATGGAATTCTTCCTTCTTCCAAAGTTGTAGAACCCTAGGAATGGCATGAAGCTTTGCAAATAAGGAAAAAGGTTTTGAAGAAAGTGCATAAGCAAGGAAAGAAAATTGAGGATACCCTGACTGAAATCTATGACAAGTGCATTTCCTTCTTCAAAGTTATGATAAGGAGAAAAATGTTTGCACCAAAACATTTGAAATTGAAGCAACTAAGAAAATGGTGGTGTGATGTTTATTCTCCAGTCAATGAGGACCTAGTTACTAAGCACCAATTAGATGATTTAGCCACATACATTGTAGTGTTGGATAAGTATCAAACCCTAAAGGTGGAATGGGATAGGGTCATTAAGAAATCAAGAGAGGACATCAAATCCATTGAGAGGAAAATTCAGGTGTTAGTTATTCCACCTATGGCCAACTTGGAGAAGGTATTTGTGATGGTGTAGGATAAAGTAGAGTGAGATAAGGACAAAGGGGAGAGTAGTTAATGCAATTCCTCATCGAAATTTTTGCTTCCCTATTATTCCTTTTCACCCTTCACATGCATTGGATTGAACTATGTTGGTGATCCTGGGTCAACCTAGATGGAACACATGCATTTAATGCACATTTTTGAATTCTTCTTGGTCGACTTATTTTTGGGACCTATTGTTTCATAACCCTATTTAGGATGACATAAGATGTAATCTTTATAAATAGGGATATTACCTCATTTGTAAGGGCTAGAAAGTTTTACATTAGAGAAAATTAAGCATTAGAGGAAGGACTTAGGAATTAGGTTATTTTTTAAGCAAGTGTTGTAACAGAAGACTGGAATTGTTGCTACTTTAGATGATTTAATGCAAGTAAAGGCATTGTGATTTTGTGACCTTCTTGTGTTAGTTTATCTGGCATGGTTCCTGTGATTCTATCTTTGTGAAATTTCTTTTGTTTATTTGATATAAGTTAGATAACTCAATGGTGTTTATGATTTGATGCTTGAAGTGTTGCAACAATCTCTAGTCCATACTTTTTGCAGCTAGTTGATTGTTAGTTGCTTTGCAAAGTTAGCCTGGACTTTGATATTCATTGTGCTTAAAATAGTTGTAAATGTTTGTTCATTTCGATTGTAATAGGGGTGTTTTGGATAAATGTTCATGATCTGAAAATATTTCATGCCTTAGAAGATTGCACTATTTCTATAAGATTGCAAATTTATCTGGGTCAAGCAAAAATTAGTTTTTGAGGGATTGGTCCATTTCAAGTATTTTTTCATTTTCACTGTTAATCTTAGGATTAGTGTTGATCTTAGAAATCTCTATGAAACCCTTATCTTTTTCTATTTCTTTATTATTTGGGTTAGATTTAGGATTCGAAGTATCATCAAATTGCTAAATCTGATAAGATTAAGATTCAATATTTGTTTGTAGTAAGGTCCCTTTGTGATTACTAACATTTTCACATATTATTTGAGTTGTTTATGCATTTCCAAGACTTGACATTAGAGACCTTTGGGTTATCTCTTGAAGCTTGCTGATAGAGATTTACCTTTCAAGAGAGATAGGATATTATATTCTGTCTAAGTTGTTGTGCAGAAAACACCATCAACAATATGTAGATTTCCATGCACTTGGGAAATAAACAATAACAATACACATGCCAATGAATTTCCAGTTTGTGTGTGTGTTTTTATTGAGCATTGATGATTGCTATCATCACACTGTTCATTAAATAGAAGTTGAGAGTTGCTATTTTTTCCAACATAATTAGTTGTCAAGTCTTTTGAGTTTTTGCAAAAAATAGAGGTTATGAGTGTAGATTTTACAGTGGTAGGATGAATAAGTATGGTTCTCATCTGTTCGAGTGCGGAGGTCTTCCTGACTAAATTTGCAGAATCCCCATGGTGAGGACCTGAAGCAAGGATAGAGTGCTCATGAGAATATCCATGGCAAGGGATTTGCACCTGTCATTACTATGTGTAGCCACTGATTGAAGGGTCAAGCTATGAGCTTAGAGGAAATGGGAAAAAAAGGAGAAGAATTCGTTGGGCCTTCAAACAAAATTCAATGAAAAATTTGATATGGTAATGGTTATTTTGCATGACAAAACTCACCTATTGATATTACAGACAGCTCATCTGAGACTGAAATCAAGACAGACTTTGGCTACCACCAATATCTCATAGCTATGGGCTAAGTTCCATCCCCTATAGTGGAGGTATTGTCCATCTTGCCTTTAGCTATTAGGACTCCTAGCAGGTGAGATGGTGTTGTGCTAAAACAGGATAAGAATGAAGAAGGGGTTGAAGTATATTCTCCTCCTCTTGCGACAATGTGAAGTGGATGCATGTACTAGGGATTGTGTACTGGTGGTAATAAGTATTCTGGTTGCTAAAAAGGTGGCGTGTACAATGAAAATTTTGTGTTGTTTGATAATTTCTATGGTGGTTGCTTTCTCTGTGTGTGTGTGGATGGTATTTTTTGAGGTGCTAGATGTTAACTGTGTGCTCTCACAACAATGTGAATGTCAAATGTGTCGCTTACCTAGTGGCTGAGGGAATTTTTGGTGGAAATTTACTTTCCCCTCTTTGGTGGTTGTTGCAATTGTGGTTTCCCCATTTCAATGTGCTACTACAGAATCAACATGTGGGGAATTTTGGAAATGCAGTTGAAATTTGAAATGAAATGAAATTTTGTAATGTGATATGCAGTTCGAGCTAAAAGCTTGTTGGCTCCCTGATAGTATAAAAGGGATTTCATGGATCATTTGCAAAGGTTCTAGTATTTTGAGTCTTTAGGTCTTATATGTGAAAAGGGCAGAAATTAGAAGAATACTAGAAAATAGATTGGTCGAATTGTCTTGGTCTTTGAACTACGCATATGAAAATATTAAATAGTTTTGTAGAAATTATTGATATCAAAGTAGATTTCATGCATAATTCATGTACTCTTCTCTATACATCTATTGCAAATTTTGAATATAAGATCAAGTATATTTTGTTCATCTTCAAATACTTCATTTGAATGCATGTCTTTGTTTCTGCTTTGGTTCAAAGAATCAATTAAATGCTTAAATGAGGCCATGGATTTGTGAGAGTTTATAGAGGATTTGGTAAGAAGTACAATGTATTATGTATAGTGAGTTTTCATAATGCAAAGCCTTATGGAAATAGTCCAAAATTATTAGATTTAAAGAATTTCTATATGACTGATTATAATATGCATGACTCCATTGCCCAATTGATGAAGACACTAGTCTATTTGTTATAGTATTTGTCATTTGAATGATAATGATAGTATATTAGGCTATGGACTTAGGGTTAGAATGAAAATTTCTTAAAATTCATTTACTATGAGGCATGCGTGATATATTCTCTTTGTTCTTGGTGAATTGATAGTTATTTTCTTAAAGATTAGTCAACCTTTGAGTGAATTATGTTATTTACCCTTGAGAGGAACCGATATGCAATTTTTTGTGTCATTTATTGAGATAGTCAAATGAAATGTTGAAAGGAACACCCTCCTAGGTCCCACAGAGCCTAAAGTGTAGAAGATTTCAATCTTCGATTGAATCTTGTTAGTTTGCCATTCATTTTAAGGGTCTTGAATATAGGAGTTGGCTACTCTTTAGAGATTCCTTAGGTGTACTAGTAAAACACCAATAGAATGGAGACTCTATTGGGGAAATTATCACTCTCCAAACATATATAAAATGTAGAGTCAAAAGATGAAGTGAATCTGAACGTCTTGTTCAGATGTCAAAAAATTCTTGAACCTAGTACACAATTTGGAGTGCAACAAAGATTGAAGGATTTGAACGTGACTCTACTATGGAAGATAGCCCAAAAAATGTACTATTTTAAAGGAACTTCATCTCATTTGAAGTTCAATCCTCTTTAAAGGAGGTGGAAACTCTGACTCAAAGAACCTAAAAAAGCATACATCAATTGGTCAGATATGCAGTTTAAAAGGCAAAGGATAGTCAACCGCTACAAATTATGAGGTACTTTCATAGAATTTAAAGAAATCAAAGCTTATTATGGGTAAATTAGGATGAATTTCCCATGTTTGTGATGTAAATTATTCCCTAATAGGTGAATTAGCACTATTAGAAAATATTAGTAAGGATTTAGCATGCCTTTGTGTACAAGTTGGGATTTATGCATTATGATAAAAGAAGCATGTTAAATTGTTAGATCTTAGGAAGTATTTGTAAGGATTGTACATGTTGAATTCCGTAGGATCATATCTGCAAAAGGAATTAATGTAATATTGTATAATTTCATAGTATATTCTAAATTCCTTTTCAAGAATTAAAGGTGAATTGTCAATTTATATCATCTAGTGTAAATATGGACAAAAGCATACAAGGTGAACAATCATTCTCGCACCAAGGAAGTTTTAGTACTGACAAGTACATGGCCCTCAACTTTGACAATATTTTTGGATATCCAAATATTGTACCACCCAAGATGAGAGATAAAATACCAAAGTTCAGTGGTGACAAGTCAAAATCAACAAGAAAGCATGTGCAAGAATTTGCTGATGTGATGGGTGATTATGAGATAGATTCTAAAGATGTGGTTATGAATTTATTTGTTCAATCAATGAAAGGGGATTCAAGAGACTGGTTCTCTTTCTTTCCAGTGTCCTTTGTACATTATTGGAATGAACTTAAGGAATTTTTCATGGAGAAATTTGGTGAAAGGGTAAATCCAAGTGTTGCAAGAAAGAACTTCATGGAGATCTCCAGGGATAAGGAAAAATTAATTCGTGCCTTCAACCTTAGATTTGCAAAGGTTATAAGGGAAATACCTAAACATATGAGACCAAATGATGCTGAATATTTGGTTGTATATCTGGGAGCATTTGATAGTAGGATGAGCTTCTTGTTAAGAGATAAATAGCTTGCTACCTTACAAAAAGCCTATGAAGAGGATGTGAATATTGAGAACAATTTGCAATACTCAATAATGAGGGGACCTATGATTGCTAGTGTGGGTAGCTCAAATAGAATTTAGGCTATTGAGCCAAGTCAATCAAGAAATAAAAGTGTTTTTCAAGAAAAGGAGCCCATAGATGTTACATCTGCATTACTCGTACAAGATGCAGAACATGAGCAAGCATCAACCTCACATCAACCAAGGTCAGGAAGGGATGATTTAATTATCTTTGTTAGAAAGTTGTATCAGATAAAGAGACATGCAAATGAGTCACCATATGACTTGTTTTCAAGATTCTTCAATGTTCTGATGGAGATACCCAAGAGTTTTAGGCCTAATGATTTAATGTGCACTAATTTGTTTTGTGAAGCCTATAAGTTAGGAGCGAGCCAATGGCCTAAGAATTTGAAGCCTCATAGCATTGATCAAGTAGTGGATTGGATAAACACTTTGGAAGATATTGAGCATAGTTATATGCCCCTGGTTGTTTCCCAAAATGGGGGTAATAATTTCCATAGTGAGGAAAATCAAAGGATAAGATTGATAGATCAAGGAGGAGTATCAGAGTCTGAACAAGTGACTATTGAATGTTTTCATTTTATAAGCAACATAGAAGTAGATTCATGTAATAGTGATGAGGATGAAGAAACAAGGTGTGAAGACAAGCAAATAATGCCTAATTATCTTCCTTGGGATGTCATAGGCTATGAGAAAACACAAGAGGTACATGGTGAAGACTCAAAAATTGATTTTTCTAGGAGTAATGATGCACCAATCAGTGATGGGAATGCACTTGGTCTCAATTATATGGCACAAATGAGGAACCAAAGGGATGAGATCAAACTCGGTCAATCTTCTATTGAATATGATTCTTCTTATGAAATGGAGATGGAATCTCTTGCTTCTAGTAGGGGATATGTTAATAGTCTTGAGGGGGTGTGTTTTCTAGGCAGTGAGCAACTCTCTTCATGTGAAGAATTTTTTGAATGTGGATCAATTGTTATGAGTGCAAAAGATGAAGAGGACATTGAAAGTGTTTCTCTCTATTCCTCAAGTAATTATACTAATTTTGTATGCACTGATGATCAAAATGATTGGTATCCTAACACTGAGAAAGATGAGATGCATGCAACCATCATAAAGATATGGAAAAATCCATTGTTTGATGAACCTGTATTGGACAATGAGGTCATGAATGATGATTCCTATTGGTGTAGGAGCAACCCTCTTTTTGAAGACAATCAAGATGAGTAACTAGCAAGTACTACTAGTGAATGTGTTGTGGACAGTACAAGCAAGAGTCAAGTTGATGTAGAGGTAGATAATTTTACCTTTGAAGATGTCAACATTGACTTCATAGTTTCCCAACTAAATGACAAATGTGACAACACAAGCATTAATGAATTGGTTTACCAACATGTGATTGAAAAAATTGTACATGACAAGAATCAAGAGAATGACTCAGACTTGTTGATATATACATGTGACAATGGCTCACATGATAAAGAAGTTTAGGATGGTAGTGACAAATCTGAATGTGGTATTACTATCAAAGGGGATGTGAATGATTATGTTGATTTCCCTATGGTAATTTTCCATTTGCTTGAAAAGATATTTCAAGTGTCAACCACTCAAGTTCCATATGTTGATATGTTCCTGAATATTAAGGGAAGTCCATTCTTGGATGACAAAAGGAAAACCAAGATTAATACATGTATGCTCAAGGAACATCATTTTATGCCGAGGAGAAGGAATTATTTGATGATTCTATAGGATATGTTAATATTGGAGGATTATTTGATCCATGTGAAGGACTATTCAAATGTATGGACAACTAGAGGAATGATGTTGGTCAGTATAAGCTGCATTACAATTTTTTGTAGATGCACCCTACCTTATGAATCTTATTATGGAACTTATTTCACCTCCCGAGGACAACACTTGTGACAAGCAGATGGAAGATATTCCTGATTCTATATTTATTTTTCCCAATCTTGTAAAATATTGGACAAGTATGAGCCAAAGTATCTACGACGTTTTCAAATTTGATGAAAAAATGGGATGTGATCCTACACTTTATGACTTTGTAGAATATGAGGGTTTTGTTTTCTCATTTCAATTTGATGTGCCTATGGTGGAGATGGTGAATGAATGGAGCAACATGGAATTAATAAATTGCCCCAATCATGATCATGTTAACTGTCAGGAAGTGCATAATGTTCACATGGACCCATTGCCAACAACACAGGACAAAGTCTTTGACAGAGGAAAGAATTATCCCTAATGTTTTGGGGGCCAAGGGCCTCCATTTTATAGATCAAAACCAAATGTTTAATAGTGGCTTCTCATGGAAATGAATTGTAATGTATATTTTGTGAATAGTGTACATAGGTTGGCTTGGTGTGTTTGGTTTTTGTTGTGTCTACTTGCCTTGTCTAGGAAGGCTCCTGGGTTTTGGTTTTCTACCTTGGTCTGCTTCAACCTGAGGTCTGGATTCTCACTATACCCACTACGAGGTATACATCCTCGAGCATGAGCCATTGATAGAGCTTCCAAAAATTCTTGTAATTCTTGGGGATCCCATTGATTTGATCAACACTTTAAACCCTCATCCCCATGCATGGATAGGGTTTTTCCTTTGAAATATCCTTAGTCATTCTAATTTCAAGTTGACTTGCCTTGTTGGTCTCCTGCTTTTTAATTTCTTACTTGAGCCATTGTATGCATCTGTTCATTGGCCCCCTGGCTTAGAACATTGGTCACTTAGTGGCCATCAACTTTAATGTTTTCCTAAGGCTTGGTTTTAATATTTCCTAATTGACTTAAGCTTATGTCATTCATCTACAAGAGTCAAATCACAATCGGCCTAACAATGGCCCCTTATTTAATGCCAACCTTGCTATGTGTGGAGGCTATGAGATTCGAGACCGTAGGAAAGGATCCTAGTCGTACCCTGCTAGTTCGTAGATGTAAAGTGCCAGCTAGTTATGCAGTGTGTTTACAATGAGATGAAGACACATGTCCTTATACAAATGTGGGGAATGTTTTCCACTATCTAGCTTACCGCCTATGGTTCTGAACTGAAGAAAAAGATTAAGGATTGGGAACAATCTACGTCATTCCCCGTTGGCTCGCAGGAAAAAATATGAACACTCGTTAAGGGTTGCGAGATCAGCGAGATCTCAACACATGGATTAATCCACCAAGTCATAAGATGGGAAAAACTTGCAGAAAAAAGAGTTGCCATCTGATTTGGATCAACATTATTGATCAAAGAAAAATGGACAAAGCATTGTTGGAACTCAAATCCAATCAGCTTAATGTGATCCATTTGATTTACCATCTCATGAAAAGATCAATGGATGGCATTCAAAATTGATAAATAGGCATGTGATAGCCATTTTATTCTACAACTAGTGGGCATTAATGATCTACTCTCTACAGGTGTGATCAAATTGATCTATGTGTGTGTGGAGACTTAATTGCCAGTAATCATGAAGTATGATATGTAGATTTCCATGCACTTGGGAAATAAACAGTGACAATACACATGCCAACAAATTTCCAAATTTGTGCCTATGTTTTCATTAAGCATTGATGATTGCTATCATCACATTAGTCAATAAATAGAAATTGAGAGTTGATATTTTCACCAACGCAATTAGTTGTCAAATGTTTTGAGTTTTTGTAGAAAGCCAAGGTTACAGGAGTAGATTTTCCAGTGGAAGGATGAATAAGCCTGGTGCTTCATTTGTTCTAG
This sequence comes from Sequoia sempervirens, assembly GCA_007258455.2. Taxonomy (NCBI): domain Eukaryota; kingdom Viridiplantae; phylum Streptophyta; class Pinopsida; order Cupressales; family Cupressaceae; genus Sequoia; species Sequoia sempervirens. Next base: position 259,446,378 of record VDFB02000013.1, on the reverse strand, counting down.
TGTAGAAGTCTTCTTGACTTAATTCATAGAAGTCCCATGGTGAGGACCCAGAGCAAGGATAGAGCACTCATGAGAATATCAATGGCAAGGGATTTGCACCGATTGTTACTATGTGTAGCCACTAATTGAAGGGTCAAGCTATGATCTTGAAGGCAATGGGAGAAAAAAGGAGAAGAATCTGTTGGGCCCTCCAACATAATTCAGTAGAGAATTCAATATGTTCGTGGTTCTTTCAGATGAAAAAACTCACCCATTGATATCACAGATGACTCATTATAGACTAAAATGGAGACAGACTCTGGCTACCACCAATATCTCATGGCTCTAGGCTAAGTTCCATCCCCTTGAGTGGAGGTATTTTCCATCCTGTCTTTAGCTGTCAGGACTCCTAGCAGGTGAGATGGTGTTGTGCTGAAATGAAACAAGAAAGAAGAAGGGATTGAAGTATCTTCTCCTCCTCTTGCGATTATGTGAAGTGGACGTGTGTACTGGGAATTGTGTGTTGGTGGAAATAAGTATTCTGGTTGTTGAAAAGGTGGCGTGTGGAATGAAAATTTTGTGTTGTTTGATAATTTATGTGGCGGTTGCTTTCTCTCTACGTGTGTGGCTGATATTTTTTGAGGTGTTGGATGTTGACTATGTGCTCTCATGGGGATGTGAACGTCAGAAGTGTCGCTTACCTAGCAGCTAAGGAAATTTTTGGCAGCACTTTACTTTTCCCTCTTTGGTGGCTATTACAATTGTGGTTTCCCCATTTCAACGTGCTACTACAAAATCAACATGTGGGGAATTTTGGAAATTTTGAAATTTGAAATGAAATGAAATTTTGTAATGTGATATGCATTTTGAGCCAGAAGCTTGTTGGCTCCCTTATAGTATAAAATGGAATTGATGGCTCATTTGTATGGGTTCTAGTCTTTTGAGTCTTTATGTCTTATATGCAAAAATGGTAGAAATTAGAAGAATACTAGAAAATAGATTGGTTGAATTGTCTTGGTCTTTAAACTGTGCATAGGAAAATCTTGAATAGTTTTATAGAAATTACTGATATTGAAGCAGATTTCATGCATAATTCATATACTCTTCTCTATACATCTCTTGCAAATTTTGAATATAATATCAAGTATATTTTGTTTGTCTTCAAATACTTCATTTGAATGCATATTTTTCTTTTTCTTTGGTTCAAAGAATCAATTAAATGCTTATATGAGGCCATGGATTTGTGAGAGTATATATAGGATTTGGTAAGAAGTAATGTGTTATGTACAGTGAGTTTTCATAATGCAAAGCCTTATGGAAATAGTCAATAATTATCAGATTTAAAGAATTTCTATATGACTAATTGTAAGATGCATGACTCCATTGGCCAATTGATGAAAACACTAGTCTATTTGTTATGGTATTTTTCATTTGAATGATAATGATAGTATATTAGGCTATGGAATTAGAGTTAGTATACAATTTTTTTAAAATTCATTAACTATGAGGCATGTGTGTGAGATATTCTCCTTGTTCCTGGTGAATTGATAGGTATTTACTTAAAGATTAGCCAACCTTTGAGTGAATTATGTTATTTACCCTTGATAGGAATTGATCTATGATTTTCTATCATTTATTGAGATAGTAAAATGAAATGTTGAAAGGAACACCCTTCTAGGTCCCACAAAGCATAAAGTGTAGAATATTTCAATCTTTGATTGAGTCTTGTCAGTTGGCCATTCATTTTAAGGGTCTTGAATAAAGGAGTTAGCTACTCTTTAGAGACTCCTTAGGTGTACTAGGAAAACACCAACAAAATATACCATGTTCATCTATTGGCATCAACCTTCAATCATGTGATAAAGCTTGCTCAAATCTAAAAAATGGGCTTGAAGACCTACAATATCAAATAATTCTACCCCAAGACTCTGAATTTTTCTTTCTTGAATGTGATTTCTTTCTTCTTCCATTTTTATCTGCTTCTCATCTCTAGTTTGAAATGGTGAAATGACTAGGATTTTTTAAGACTTTATCTAATTTCCTAAAGATTAGATCTCAATAGCCAACAATTGCAAGTTAAATTTTGAATGCTAAAATATCACGAAAAAACTATTAAAATTTGGGTACTGGCGAATGAAGGGGATCCATTAACCCATGGGCAAATGGGTCCTAGCCCAAATTTCTAAGAAATTCTTTTTTCAAGGTAAATTAATGATAGGTTGCATTTGTTCAATGTTTGTTTTAGTATTAGAAATTTGATAAAAATAGGCCTTGGGATACATATTAAGGGGAATTTGGGCCTATTTAGAAAAGGTTAAAATGCATAAATGTAAGGTCACCAAAATAGGTTCAAAATAAGTCTAAAATTATAGTATCAACTACAATGGATTACAATTTCCTATATAACATTTAGCCCCCACTTTAGCGACCATATGATGCTATGTGTATATGAAAGCTAAAGTACTAAAAATAAATCATGCTTCATAAAATGATACTTGTATGGACATTATAATTCATTTGTGAATGAGGAGAATAAATCCCCTAGTGTAGTTATCTACAAAACCACAATGTTAGGAACCATATCTTGCAAAATTGATTTGTTAACTATTCAAAATCATCTTATTCATTGAAATAGTCATGACAAACTTATATGGAGAATAAAATTTTAGGGTAGATGTATGCCCATGATTATGATTTCTTTATAAAGGTAAAATCATGGTAGCAATCTAATCACATCAAATTTCTAGGTTTGTTGATGATAATGCTTATGATAGGGTCATTATATCACAAAACCATCTATTGGTAAACATTGGATAAGGTCAATGATGGAACCAAGAGTCCAGTGCAAAAAACAACACAAAAAACAAAGTTCTCTAGCCCCCATTATGGTGTTTTGAGTAAAATGTACTATTAAGAAAGTTTACTATATGTTAGTGCAAAATCATGTTTTGACTATCATTTTGATATTTACCATTGAGCAATATCTTGTTGCAAAGGAGTGAAGATACCAAATCAATGAATATACCATCCCTTGTGACTTAATATTCTTTGAGATGAGGTTGCACGTGGCACCATCACACTAGAGGTGAGGTTGTACCTTCACCCTATAATTTACCATTATATTTTACACTATTTTTAAGCTTTTTAAAAAATCATGGTGACCCTATCCCATTTTGGCCACAGTGTCCAAGGGTAGTTTAGCTTTTCTTGTAAATGTTTGGTTAATTGATTTTTCTATGTTATTGATGATTTCCTTTGCTTCTTCCTAAGTCTTACATGCACCAGTCAACATTGAGGAGGACATTTATTTTACCTTCTCCACGAGAAAGTTACTTGTCTAACTGAGGAGGAGGAGGAGACTCTTTGTAAGGTTGACTGAGAAGGAGGAGACTCTCTATATTACTAGATTATTTTGGATATACCTTATGCCACCCATGTGGTATCAAGATGTTATGTTGATGGTGTTGGTTGAGTGGTGGGATGTCAATACTTGCACATTTCATCTCCCAATAAGAGAGATGATAGTAGTATTGGAGGACGCACACCACATTCTTAGGATACCCATATGGGGTGAGACCATCCTTCTTCAGGAGGATCACACATGCTGAAAAATAAGGTATGATACTCAATATTGCATTGGTCATTGTAATGGCTTCTATATGCTTGTGTTCCTTTGATTTGGTGTACTATGTGTGTGAGCATTGCACTAGCTCTTGTAACTAATGGATGAGGCACACACCTTGAGGTAGGCCTAATACAAAATATACATGAGATGGTGTAGCATCAAACAATTTTTGAATGGGGACGAAGCATGCTTTCTCACCTTTATTATCATCTTGGTCAATTCGTGTACCAAGAGCTTCATAAAATAGTACATTACACACTTCTTTAGGTGTAGGCCTTTGAGCATATCAAATGTACTAGAGTAATTGGATATCCCACAATATCAGGCCTCAACTATCAAGAAGCCTACAACTATACTTTGAGATAATCTTGGTAGTGTGGAGATCTATTACACTAGAGAGTCATATTTGATTATCTTGATGAGGATGACATAATATGGAGACCATATAGGACTCTACTAAAGTGGCCATATTTTACACAATAGCTTACCAGGATGCATGAGGATGAATTATTTTATAGACAATATGACTACATTGTGATGCCATTTAAACCATAGATTTTGGGGAATGAGGTTTATAGGCTACTCTTGCACTCTTAGGATGTTTCACCTAAAAGGAGAGAGATAAACCTCACTCAAAATCAATGTGGTTCACTCAGTTTAATGTATGTATGATGTGATTAAGATTAAATGAGATGATATAAATGTAACTAAACAATGCAATTGGCTGATTATGAATGTAAAACCTGAGAAATATGTAATGTTTGAAAACACAATGTGATATGAAAGCATGAACTAATAGATGAACAAATGCAAAAAAAACATGAAGAAGGATGAATTAGAGTGCACCTGGGTAATGAATGATGAATCTAGAGTGTCCTGAATGCTGGTAGAAATTAGTGAAAATCACTAGTGGGACTCATTCACCACTGATGGCGAATCAGTCCTGCTTCTGACAAAAACTTCTGGAAACTAGTTTTTGACTATTGAGATCTAAAACCTGAAAAAATATAACTTTCCAACCTTAAGGTGGGACTCATTCACCACTAATGGTGAATCAGTCCTCTCCCAAAATTTTGTGAAATTAGGGATCAATTATGTAGCACCAGATCTAAATTTGTCTTCTTGTCGAGTTGATAGAGTCAAATCTGCAGAAAATGGGTTGTAGGTTGTCTCTAAGCTTGAAATAGGATGTAGTTGACTTGAAACACTTTGCTGAATTCTTGTCCACTTTTCAACACCTAATTTCTTGATAAATTTGCATGCAAAAGTATGCAAACACACATACAAAAGGGGGAAAATGGTTAAGGGTTAGGTTATAGGGATTTTCCTTGGTCAAATCCCACTTTGGTAATCAAACCCTTAATGAAGAAATGAAATGAAATGAACAAGGAAAGATGAATAAAAAACATACAAATTTCCTCAACTCGCCACAACCTTGTGGAAGAAATCAAAAGTTATATCAATGGATGCTCCAAGATACTTGATTTAATGATACAAAGTGCTCAAATGTGAAGTGAATGCTTAGTGAATGAGGAGATTGCTTGAATGAATTAGGAGATGTAAAATGAGGAGGAAAAAACTTATTTATACACATTTGTGCCTTAGTAAGTCGATGATACCTCATCACAGGTTGACATAAGGTAATTTTGAATGAAAGACCAAAATAAAATTTGAAATATTTTGCATTTTGAGCCAAGAGGAACTCATTCGCCACCCATGGCGAATGGGTCCCACCTTGGACTTGAAAGTGGGTGTCAAGAATTATCCTGCATTTAATGTTGTATGTTGGGTTTACACTAAAAAAAACACTTAATTAAGCCTTATGAGTGCATAAAGGGGTCAAATAAAGAATAAGAAAGGTGTAAATAGTTAAATTAAGCCTAAAAAAGCATGAAATCTTGTTACAAGACTTTACAAGACTTCAAAAGAGGACTTTATAAGTGATGAAAAGGTGATTTTTAGGTGAATTGTAATGAATAGATTCTAGGAAAGTGTAGAAATATTTTACAACACTTCACAACACCTTCACAAGACACCATAATTTGAATTTTATAGACCTAATGTGAATTTTTAAGTCACATTGCAACATTAAATCAATGAAAAATGGACCAAGCATCACAAGAGAAAGACCTAAAAGACCATGAAAATGTCCAAGAGCCATTTTTATATTGTACATTTAGCCCCTATTTTAGTGAGAGGGTGAACTTGCTTTAAACTCACACTAAAGTAGCCATGCAAATCAAGGAGGTTCAAGTGCACTTATGTCAACAAGATGGAATGACAATGATCAAGAGGGATGATCATGACCCCAGGATGAAGATCCCATGGAAAACTAAACATAAGAAAAAAGGAACACAAGTATGAAATGAAAGAAGAAAAGGGGGAATTGGATTGAGCTTTGATCATCTGTCCAACTAGTTGTGGATTATATCTAGGTTGTTTGTGAGCAAAAGAGAATGCATACTCACTTTGGGGTGACAAAACTCATGGCAGTACCCCAAGTGAGAAAATACAGAAAGGTGAAGTACATACGCTAGTTGGTATGCACTCACAAACACATAGGTGGCTATGAGGAAAGTCGTGCCGCTAAATGGGCTTCCTGCTGAACCATGTCAAAGTTATACCTCTTGATAAATTTAACAAGGTGCCACAAAGGGAAATGTCGATTCATGCTTCATGAGAAAAGCAAGGCTTCGTATGCTTAGAGCTCATGAACAAAGATGATAGTACCATAGGTATGCAAGGTGGCAAAAATGTAAAATCTAAAAATGTAAAAGTAGAAAAGATGTTCAAAGGAGTCTTGTTAAGTTCATGCAAGGTCTGTCACTTAGGGAACATTGTGTCTACTATCTCCAAGAGAGGAACAATCAAAGAATAGAATATTCACAACTTAGGGGATGCAGTGTACCACATCGGGCCACTAAGAGGAATGTAATATGCTAAGATAGATCACACTTATGAAGGACATCAAACCCAATGTTATCCACAAAGTGACAAACGCATCATGAAGTGACAAGGCTGCACTAAGAACCAAAAATGAAAATGGAATTATGCTAATGTATGCCTCCCACTTTAAAGTAATTGCTACACATCATTCTGTGAGCAATTAATTTAAAGTAGCGAATGAAAGAAAATGAAAAAAGAAAACAAGACATGAGAGCCAACTTGGAAATCCCCTATGCCAAGTCATATGTTTCTATGTTAGGTTGTGTCATATAAAAAAAAAGAGAAGAAAAGAAAAGGGAGTTGCCCCCCCTGAAAGGAACACACAAAACACATAAGACATCTATGGATTTGGGGTCAGTGTGTTCGTTGCTGCAATGTTTTGATTAAAGAGCTCAGAATTGTCATTATTCCCCAAAGCACATAGCACGGGAAGAATGCCACAAAGAGAGCAAAAAAATGAAAAGAAAAGTCCGTTTTGGGTCAGCATGGAAGCGACATTTTGGTCTCAATGCTTTGCATCATCCCCAAAAGGAAAACACAAGAAAAACGAAAATGAAAAGGAAAAAGAGAAAGGAAAATCTTTTGGGTCAACATGAAGGAGATATTTCAATCTTAATGCATTGCATCATCCCAAAAAGGAGAACATAAAAAAAAGGAAAAAGGACCACTTGGGTCAACATGGAAGAGACATCGGGCATCTCAATGCTTTTCATTGTCCCAAAAAGGAAAACACAAAAGAAAAAAGAAAAAAGGAAAATGACCTTTTGGGTCAACATGGAAGAGACATGAGGCATCTCCACACTTTGTGTCATCCCCAAAAGAAAAACACAAAAGCAAGAAAAAAAAGGAAAAGGACCTTTTGGGTCAACATGGAAGAGACATGAGGCATCTCAACACTTTACGTCATCCCTAAAAGGAAAACACAAGACAAAAGAAAAAAAGGAAATGTATGACATATAGAAGAATAGAGGTACAAATAGAGAAAGTGTACAAAGAGAGAGAACATTAAACACACATTATAGGGGAACACAACACACACATAAAATCATGTAACAAGAGCTAGTAAAGGAAATGTAAGTCAACCATTAACAAAGTTATTGGCTTCTCAATCTTAAGTAGTATAAGTGGAAGGTAAATAACATAGTTAAGAGACAAGAACAAATTCATTACTAGGATAAGGATAACAACTTCTTGCCCCCCATCGAATGTGAGGCAAGAATGAGCCAAGAAAGGTGATGGGAGGGATTATGCAATGGTGAGAATGAAAAATTGTACAACTATGGCATGATAAAAGGATTTTGTTTTAAGGGATGATGGGAACACATTCAGTATCAGTGAAGTGATACTTGTTCAATATATCATTCAATGTCTGACATTCTTCAGTTTGATATCCAAGAACATGATGATATTTTCAATATGGTATATTAGAGTCTTTAGGATGAATGACCAGCCTTTTCATAGGTGGTAAGAGTATAAGGCCTTTGTTTAAAAGGAATTGAAGTCTCCTTTCACATTCAGGTGGAGGATGAGTAGGAAACTTGAGCTTTTTCAATTTGTAAGGTCATTTTCATTTGCTAGATTCTCCTTTTTCATGAATGGGAGGAAGAGGACCCATGGGGATCCTAGCATTCTTCTCATAAGAATTAGGTAATGGTCATTCATGTGGAAGGAGAATGTTTAAGTTAGCAGGAGAATCAAAGATAATTGTACCATCATCTCAAAATTTCCAATATTCAAAAGGAGGTTTGTTAGCATGAGGAGGATCTTGATATCCTAGTCTTGTGTTTTCTTCTATTGGTTTTTGTTCAAGAAGTTGGTGAATGTTATGCCATGTGTTGTGTCACAGTCTTATTTACTTGGGATAGTAAAGCCTCTTCCATATATTTCTTCAAAGTTAATGGGAGTGTTTGTCACTTTGTGATCATAAAATGGTTGAGGATGTGTTTTTTGAGAGGAACTAGGTCCACTTGATGGAGGTATCCTAGGTCCTACTTGAGTTTTGGGATGTAGGTATCCAAAGTGATTAGGAGGTGCAACAGTAGGAAGATTTGGTGGTTTCATGGATGGGTAAAAGGCTGCATTAGCTTCGAGGTTATCAAAACATTTATTGAAGAACTTGTTCATGCTATCATCGTCTTCTCCAATGATGTCTACATCATGAGGAGAACAATCATGAGGAGTTGAAGGAGCGTGAGGAAACTCAGTGTCATTAAGGTCATAACAAAAGGCACAATTGGACATTTCTACCAAGGATTTCAATGAATTCCAAAACTTATTAAAAGAAAATGCCATGATTACAATGTGTAACTATGGGGAATATCTAGGTTAGTTGATTAGAGCATATATAAACAAAACCCAAAGTAAATAATGAATCACAAAGGAGGAAAACATGAAAACAAAAGGAAATATCTCACCATAAGTCTTCAACCTCCATGATTGTTGTCCATTACATCTTCTATTTGTCACAATATGTAGTTTTCCCTCAAATTTTATGTGAGCAACCTATGACTATGCCAAGACCAAAGCAAAATGTTGAAGGATTTGAATCAAAATGCTACACTATGCAACTATGTAACTAGTAAGAAACCCTAAAAGATGAATAAAGCATGCCAAGATGCCAAGAAATGTGAAGTATGCCTAACACAAGATTGTTTGAGATGATAAAATGAGAGAAAAATTGGCATTTTATAGAAAACACAATTTTGGATGAATGAAAAAGATTAAAAGTTTACAAATGCCCTAGAATCAATGGACAAGATTCAATATGAAAAACCACAATTAGGGTTAGGGAAACATTAGGGTAAATTTGCAATGAGTGGACAAGATTCAATTTGAGAAAATCAAATCAAGGGTTGAAAATGCATGTGACAAAAGGAGATAAGAATGGCACAAAAAAATAGAGAACTAGAAAATCAAATAATATTAGAAATTACTTGATTTATGGAGGAAATTCCTATTTTGAATTAAAAATTAATTTAATTCATAAGGTGGAGTCATGTGATAGTAAATAATTATTTGAATTATTTACTAAAAGAGGAAAAATTAGAAAGTGGATTTAAAATTGGGAAAATGCCAAGGTGGACAATAATTAAATAAATTAAAGAATTTATTTAATTATAAGAAGACTTTAGAAATTAATGACATATTTAAATAAATAAATAAAAAATATTTATTTAAATAATCAAGAAGAATTAATGGACCAAGATAATTAAATAAGTTAAGAAATTTATTTAATTATGGAAAGACATTAGATAATTAGTGACACATTTAAATAAATAAATAAATTTATTTATTTAAATAATCAAGAGGAATAAATACATGAATTAATTAAATAATTATGAATTATTTAACTAATAGTTGAAAGTGGACCAAGGACATAATTAAATGTTTTAATTATGCTAGGAAGAATGTGGTGAAAATAAATCTTGTAGGCCTAGGTCATTTATATGTGTCTACATTTTGCCCCTCTTTGTCATAATGCAACTTGTCACATTGTGACAAAAAATTCAGTCAAAAATATGTCACAATGAAGGTATTGAGTGACTATGCTCCATCGGGAAAATTTTCAAAATGTGGCCCGGTGACAAAAAAATTTGGAAAGTGTCCTGAAAAGCTAATTTGATGACCAAAAAAGCAATGGCGCAAATGGTTTTGGGTTTCAACATGTTTAAGGCAGTCAAAAGGTTGGTCAAAGTTGGTGAAAAGAGTCTCCAGTAATAAAAATTTGAAGAAAATCCCATTTTGACCCTATAAATAGGTTGAAAATGGGTAAAAGTCAATTCATTTTTACTTTGACACTTGTCAATTTAGAGAGCTCAAATGAGGAGAGTGTATGCAAAGATGGTGATTCTTGTTACAAAGCACCATGGTTACATCGTCTAGACATTTAGACGGCCTGAGGGTGCAGACCCAGCGGTATGTACCTCGTACCCACTTTTTCATTTTATCATTTTTCGTGCATTTTTAGGGGTTTTAGGAAGGTCAATGAATGCACCACAATGCATATGCATTCGTGTAAGTCACATTCATGGTCACATTCGACACATTTGATGCATCATGACACAAACACAACTGGATCATTAGGTTTTCAATTAGGTGTGATGCATTTGACAATTATCAAGACGCATTCGCCGCTTCACAATGCAAATGATAGGTTTAGTGATGCATTCACACTATTGATACACATACTGAAGCCGAGTGATGCATTCACACTATTGATACGCATATCGAAGTTGAGTGATGCATTTGATTTGATAATGATGCAACCAATTGAAGATGACACATTTGTGATTCCAAATGACACAATTGCCATAATGTGACACAACTGCTGTATGGAATGACAAAAACACTAAATTGCAACGCAAATGAAGTCAACATGACACATTTGAATTTGACCAAGGTTGACCAGGGTTGAATTAGCTTTAGACTCACTTTTTGCTTATGTTTAGTTAGATAGATGGTAGTAATGAATTTCAAGAATTTGCTAACTCTCATTTTTGCATGTGCAGAAACGATTACCACTGATCTACACTCAGGAGTTCAGACCATCTACATATGTGTTTCGGGACCAACTGACAGATTGAGAGTAGTGACGATTGATGTGATTGGGGTTGTACTATGTCACCTATATGCCCATTATCCAGGCTAATAGGGGACTACTGACAACATTGGCCAAGAGATGGCACTGAGAGACCTATTCCTTCCACTTGCTGACGGGAGAGGGTATGATTACTTTGGAGAACGTGTACTAGATGTTTTCATATTTTGATTAGAAGAGAGTGGGTGGCGTATGATCCTTAGCAGGGAGTGCAAACCATGAAAAATTTATATGAGTCAGATGATGGCATGGGCCTTTGTGTCGACGGGTATGAGATTTGGTGCGAGTACCTTGCCAAGCACTACCCATGGTGACATGTTATGTTATGCATGTTGATTGCCAAGGTCCTAATTCCAAATTGTCAGGGCCATGGGTTCTCAATTGGATGGGGCGATGTGCTAGTGTGGATGCGACGGGATTGGGAAGTTTTTGCATGGGGGCCTTGTCTTCTTGGTATGCTATATCATTAGTTGCATGAGGTAGCATACATGGGTGTGACTAGCATTAGCTGCAACATGAATTTACTGATGATTTGGGCTTGGGAGCACATTCTCATTTTTCGGAAACCTATTCAAAGGCCATAATTAGCAAATGGGATGCCTTATGTATATCTATATGCAAGAGCATTATAGCATATTAGAGTCAGTGAGACAGGATTCTGGCGGCATAGGATTGACATGATGACTGCATTTGTTTGGAGAAAATACATGGATTGTGTGTCATGGGCCAACGAGGGAGACCATTTGTCATTTTTTAGGCAATTTCAATATTTGATATGTCGTACTATATAGTCTTGACTCATCATTGAGATGTACCTACCCCAGTGGGTACTGTGTCAGTTTGGAGAGCAACAAGGTGTACCTTTGGGTATAATAGAGTATGCCAGATCATTGTGGGAGCCTGCATGGGGTCCCACCATATTAGTACCCTTTGCTGAGCAATAGATGGATGGATTGGTGGAATAGCCATATGATTGGAGTGGAGGTCCTATAGATCTAGGGACTACAATAGATTTTTACTTGTGGTGGCAGACACATCAACTGATTCCCTTGACAGATCCTAACGGGCCAGCACCTATGGATTGCTGATCAATTATCCTATGAGTACAACAAGGAGGTCAGAGAGGCAGGGGGAGAGGCAAAGATGGAGGTTGAGGAGATGGTGGCAGAGGAGATGGAGGGAGAGGTGGAAAAGATGGAGGAGGAGATGATGGAGGAGATGATGGTGGTGGTAGGAGGAGGAGGAGAGGAGGAGGTAGAGGGATACATGCTAGGAGAGTCAGATAGTGAGTGGAAAGAGTGGCCCTAGATGCCATTCCTGAGGTGGCAGAGGAGGAGGAGAGAGATGAGGGGCCTAGGCAAGAGGAGGTGAGGAAGGAGGAGGAGAGGTATCCAGAGGCATATGGGAGACAAGAGGAGGACGTTAAGCCATGGGGAGATAAGAGGTCAAGGTGGAGGGTAGGCAGGAGGAGGTCTGAGAAGAGGTGGAGGTAGAGGTGATACAGCCTGAGGTAGAGGCGCTTGATGTCGAGGGAGGAGAGGAGGTATTTGGTGATGATGATGATGAGTTGGATAATGGGGAGGAGATGGATGAGGTGGAGAGGCAGCTTCATGAGAGGATGATCAATGTGGATCTAGATATATCTAGTGTGCCACCATTACCACAGGATGCCACAGTAGATCAGTGTTTAGCTAACATGCAGTGGAGCTTGGATGAGGCCACTACGGAGATCGGGTGCTTATGAGTAGAGCTTGAGGTTACTCAAGTTGAGAGGGACCAAATAGAGATCTAGCACTGAGAGATAGAGAGCTGGTGCAACCAGTTTGCTTAGTTGTGCACAGGGCTGATTGCAGATGTGGCCAGGGAGCTTTCCAAGGTCAACACAAGCATAGGAGAGTACATGTTGTTATATGATTGTGTGGTACCATCCAATTAGAGGGATCCTAGATTATCTAGATCATCTAGAAAGATAGGGACAAGTTTAGGGAGTAGCAACTGCGGTCATAGCAGTTGCAGTCAGAGCAGTGTGGATGGCTCTACTTCCATAGGGCATTCATCAGGCCACAGGTCTCACCATTCTCATAGGCATTCCTCTATTCATAGGTCAGGCCATAGCCATGGATCATTTGGGTCAGCTCATAGATCATAGCATAGTCAACCACTAGTGACAGATCCATCTTCCTCACAGAGTCATGTCGTCGTAGCCTCACAACCACATGTCACTGTAGAGATGATTCCATCTATATCAATTCCATTGGCCTTAAAGACACATGATGTTGTGTCTTCACAGGTTATGTTAGTGTCGATTACAGGTCATCAGTCACCACATTGTTCTCCATGAGGGGATGAGGAGAGCACCTCCTAGGACATTTGACATTGTTACCTTATTATCATGTTTAAGATATTCATGTTATGACACTTTATATTTTGACCATCAAACATGTGAGCTCTATTTGTGTCATATCTCATGACTTTATCCTGTGACATGAGTTTTTGAGATTATATATGTGATGTGGTTTTTGATGCGGCCTATATGCTATATATTATGTGATGATGCATTGTGTGATGATGATGTTTATGATATATGCTTATCTAATGATGATTATGATGATGCAGTTATGATGACCATATGATGCCTATGCAATGTGATTTATTTATTTATGATTCCTATGATGATGTATTTTATATGCTATGCCATGTATGTATTTATGATAGCTACTTATGATGAGATGCCATGATTATGTGATGGTTATTTATGCCTATATGATATAATGATGTTATGTTCTAATGATGATTATATGGATGCATAATGTATGATTGAAATGGATGTTTTTTGCCTCCTACAATGATTTAATAATTAATCCCTTACAACCATGATTTAGAGATTGGAAATCTAACCTAAATAGTTATTTCAATCATCATGAAGGTGCATTTAACTTGTCAACCCAGGGATGTGAACTTGAAATGGGTCAGCATAGTATGTGCACTAGGAACTCAAACTAGCCATTTCATTCTACAACTAAGGAACTCACAATGCTGAAAGTAAATTTCTTAGAATGGAACACCATAAATACCAATATTCAATCTACAACTATATCAAACTAAAATGCAGAATAGTAATAAAAATATGAGCAACAAACAAGGTACTACTATGTCTATTTTGGTTGTGGGAATAGTCATAGAATGAAATTCTAGTTGTTGTAGGAATAGTCAGTGCTATATTTCTAACTAATTACTAAACAATAAGTAATACTAAACTAATACTAAAATAAGAAAATAGATTACTCACCAAGTGGGCCCCCTTGGATAAGTATCCTCTAAAACCAATGAGAACACAGATGCTCAAACTCAAAACTTTATTTCATTCACTATAAATCATGAGTACAAAAGAGTAATGCATCTATTGTATACACCTAAAAATGGTCTGGATAATCTAATTAATTAAATGTGATTTATTTGAATAATTTAACCTTTAATTCTTCTACTATTAAATAAATAGAAATATTTATTTATATAGTTCATCTTTTAAATTCTTCAATCTTTATTCTATTATTTCATCTTAATTAAATAAACAAATTTCACTTTGTTTTATTTAATTATCATAATCAAATTCATTTACAATTGAATAAATTGAAATATTTATTTATATAGTTCACATTTATATTCTTCTGATTATTCTCTCTTAATTAAATAATCAAAACTTCAATAGTTTTTATTTAATTATCATTATCTCTCTTTTATTAAATAAACAATATCAAAAATATTTGTTTATTTTAATAATTGTTATTTCTTCCTAAATTTGAAATAAATCCAAATATTCAAATTTATGCACATATTTCTATAGCTCATAATATTTCACCTACCAAATTAGATATGATATGTCTAATTTAATTCATCTGAAACTTCATGAGTAAGTTTGGAGACAAATTGGAGACAAACTTAAAGAACTTCATTTTCTTCCCTTAATTCTTCTTATCATCTAGCTAAATGTTTTTGTGGGGAGGAAAAATCTCCATAATCAACTTAGACTTCTTCATCCTTCATCATTAAATCCTCAAGATCAAATCCAAACCTTTACTTGCTGCCACATTACGAATATGTTGTCATGAATCTATAAATACAACCTACTTCTATAGGAAATGGATCCAACTTTGTGCAAACTCACTCTGTAGAAACACCAATTGAGCAAACAAGCATATTAGCAATAGCATTATCATTTAGGAATAGCAATCATAGCATTTTAGAATCAATATCATGGTTGCATTAGGGTATATGCAGGATCATCATGGAAAAAACAGGCCCTTAAGTGGCAATTTTTTTTAAAAAAATCAGAGTTAGGCAACTTGACGTAAATTTTTTAATAAGTTATCTATATTATTTCAAAAATATGTAAGAATTGAATCTATAGAAAATTAAATTTTGTTTCTCAGCTACTAGGTTTGTCTAAAAAAAATAAATCTATTTGGTGAAAATTTGAAATTTCAATATAGTAGTACTTAGATTTTAGGGAAAAAATAAGAATTAGGTGTCTGTCTGACCACCCTAACAACAATAAAATGATAATATTTTTTATAAGATTTTAGATATAATTATATGACTCATGTCCCAATGTGATGCATATTTTTTTGTAATTTTTTCCAACTAAATAATTAATTATGATTTTTTATTACAAATTTTAAAAAATATAAAAACTCATACGTCGACCACCTTAACTTGGTCAAAACTTCATGAAATTCATTTTTTATTTTTTAATCCTATAGTATGGAAGCATAGAATGTGATACATATTTTGGATTCAAAAATGTGATACTGTTTGAAAATTATAGATGTTTTTCAATTAGCCTATCAATCAGGACTTTAGTTGTAATTCAAATAGAAAATGAATAATAATTACTTATTAAATTCAAATTAAATAATAATTTATATTGGTGGAAATCTGAGGATCTTCTTTAAAACCCTTTTTGTTTCATCAATTTTGGGTAAAAAAAATCATCAGCCACATATCCATCATATTGCCACTTTTTGGCCCATCATGATCCTGCACATACCCATCATAGTTCACTGTAGCTTCCTTTTATCAATTTTCATGTCAATTTAGATTACAATAGGGTAAACCCACAATAGTGGGTTACAATTTTTCAAACGAAGAAAAATTAGAAATTCTCACAAAAAAATTTAAAATGGTTTACCCCTTCTAATGAAGGGGGTTCGAATGAACCACCCCCCTTCTAATGAACCCCCCCTTCTAATGAACCCTCCCCCATTCTAATGAACCACCCTCCCTTCTAATGAACCCTCTTTTGCACCATATAAGGGGGGTTCAAATGAACCCCACTTCTAATGAACCCCCTTTTTTCACCTTCCCCTCCACCATTTCAAAATTTATGCATTTTTTTGACTATCCAAGCTTCAAAAGGAGGTGCAAATGGAGTCAAATTGATAAACCAAGTTGGATGATTGTAGTGATCGAAATGTGCTTTCCAACAAATATAAATTTAATATATTTTGTTTTTATTTTATATTTTATTTTTTAGTTTTATTGTACATAGGTTTTTCACCTAACCTCAAGTTCGATGAAAAATCATTGTGGAAAAATAGTAAATTTGAGGAAAAAAATTTGAAAAATATATATCCTCTAGGTATTGATGTCCTTGTTCTAGCAAAAAAATAAAAATTGAATTTCAATACATACCAAAAAAGTTATGCGTGCCGAAGTGCACCTATGTCTAAATTGTAAATTTTTGACTTCAAAACTCAATTAAAAAAAATATTCAACAAAACATTATGAAACAAAATGAAACCAATAGATACCAGTGTTAGCAACCTAAATTAAAAAGAATCAAAATTTTATCCTTTGTAGAAAAAAAGTTATGCGTGTCGAAGTACACATCACTTTAAAAAATGTTGTTTACTATTAAAAACTAGTTATCAAAGGAGATGCAAAAAAAAAAACAATTTAATTCCAATTTTTTTTAAAAAAATATATTTAAAATCTACAGACAAAATCTCACAAATCACTAGTTTACATCATTTTCAAATTCCTAATATTTTACCTACTATAAGTGTCAGAAAGTGAAGTTTTCTCTGAAAATGTTGATTTCAATGTCAAGTTTGGCCAAAAAGTGTAACCCATTATTGTGGGATGACCCAATAGCTTCATAATATAATTTAGCAATCATCATATATGATTAGATTATTGCATTTAGCAGCATCTCATTCTCTAGATTGGCATTTTAATATTCACAATGCTTACAAAATCTGAGAACCCAATGACTTAATAAATCTTTGGAGATAGAGATCAATATGACACTTTCAAGAGTTTTCCTATGTTAATTAGATTAATTATTGTTGATTCTATTGATATAATGTCTTATTAAGAAGTGTTGTTTGTTTTTTTACTCATTACTTATTCCACACTTACATTTTGGCACCCACTGTGGGGCCTCTAACACCATATTTTACATCTTTTTTTCTGAAAAGTGCCTATGCAGGCTTCTGACATGTTTCTTTTAGCATGATTGAGAGATTTTATGGCACATCCAACAGGTACTTTAGCGCATCTGATGACTGTTTCGATGCATCCAATAGAAACTCTAGTGCATTTGAAGACTGTTCCAGCACATTTGACTAAACTTTTAGCACACTAGATTTTGTTGTAGCACATATAATCAATTCTATAGCGCATATGATAAATTTTGTAGTGCATCTGATTGATTATGTAGTGCATATGATCAATTCTATAGTGCATATGACCTATATTCTAGTGCATTTGTAATTTTTCTAATTTTTTGTCTGGATACAATGTGACCATGACTAGTGGTTTCATTTTCTACATTTGGATTAAAATGAACCAATCGTAGGGTATTCATTTGGATTAAAATACACCAATCCTAGGGTAGTCGTCATACAATGTTATCTCAGTTAAAATAAACATCATATCTTTTGTGAAGCAATATCTTCACATAGAATAGAAAATTGTCATTTGAGCTTTAAAAACTAAACATTATCTGTTGCGATTGTATGGTGATAGGCCTATGCTATCCCCTTAACTCAATGATCAAAATACAAGACTCATCTTTTAATTTCAAGCACTTTATGCTTTGTTAAATCCTTTAGAACACCTGTTGTAGTGGGAAAAAGTACTCACCCTACAAGAACGACCTAAGTGGGAACAACCAAAGTTAGGTTTTCTAACCCACTATAAAATAAAAGTGAATCTGGGGAAACCCACATTTACCAGAAGTGTGCAAGATAACCATCCCTAGAATCTTTGTTCTAAAGATTAGGAGGTCTCCTGAGGGAGTTTATCATTTTCCACTTTGAATGGATACCCTATCTATGAGCCTTAGTGTAGAATCCAACTGAAGTCAGTTTCCAAACATTGTAATACTCATGGTGCAAGGGGAGGGAAGAATTTTCCCCTAAGACACTCACCATATAATTTCCAAGGACCGTTTTCTCAAGCAATCGAGAAATATAACTTTGAGTACACACTTGGAAAAGAAAAAAACATGGGCACCCTCTAGGGTGTGACATGGCTATGTGAGTAGATGTAATTTTAAGATGTGGGTTGTTGATTATTATGATGACCTTTTGACCTTAAGAGTGAGTATGCTTGAAGTGTATTCTTTGTCAAATACCAGAGGAAATCAAGGAGGATCATGTTTGATTCTTGAACATACACTTACTATTTAGATTCTAGGATTTAAAAACAATTGTTTAACAACTGCACACTGTGTTTTCAAAATCATTAATTTAGATAAGATCATCCAAAAAAAACAAAAAGTTTGACAAATCAACTTGTGAAATTTATGTTAAGGGATTGGAAATCAACAACAATTTTCAAGAAATCCCTTGCAAAAAGAATCAAGAAACCAAAGAAGCAACTTAGCTACAAAAACCTTTTGGAAAGGAGACACTTCTTATATCAAAGTAGGAAAATCTTACTTGAACATTGAAATTTCATCCATAGACATCATGACTTTGTTAGAGGACATACTGATGATTTTGCAATAGAGCCTTTATATTCACAAGCTTATTTCCAATGAAGATCTCTTTCACAAAATCATAATCATAGTCAACCCATTCGTCATTCTTTCATCCCATAACTAACAATACAATATTCCAATAGCCCAAATCAATTATTACAATAGAGAAAAAACTTGGAAACATTAGGCTTTTTTTTGTAGAAGACAATCATTTTTCAAACTTTATTTTATGTGTGAAAGGTCATTTTTGAATGTATCATCCATTTAGATCATCAAAATTAGAGATTTACTAGCAAGATATCTTGTCAAAATATCCATGATTCAAAAACTTACACCCAGAAATCAATCTTTTTACCAAGAAAAACTAGAAAATATTGTGAAAAGTCCCAAAATAGCGCATACACGGTCTGTTTTAGCACATACACCAAGTCTTTTAGTGCACCTACTATCCAAATAGTGCATCCAACCATTGTTTTAGTGCATCTAACTAATCCTACAATGCATCTACAGTCTATAACCAAAATTTACCAGTGTCAGAATTTACCAATATCTTAGCACATCCACAATCTGTTTTAGTGCATATATCATGTCTGATAGCACATTCACCATATCTTTTAGTGCATTCATAGTCTGTTTTAGTGCATCTGCCTTCTGTAATAGTGCATCCATAGAACCAGAAAACAAAGAGCTGTTTGAAACTACTAACAAACTTTTGACATCAAAACTCAGATCTTTGTCAGAAAAGAAACATTTTCTCAGTCCAAACAGTGTCTTAAACCTAGAAAAATAGGATTTTTCAAACTTTATTTTATGTGTGAAAGGTCATTTTTGAATGTATCATCCATTTAGATCATCAAAATTAGAGATTTACTAGCAAGATACCTTGTCAAAATATCCATGATTCAAAAACTTACACCCATAAATCAATCTTTTTACCAAGAAAAACTATAAAATACTATGAAAAGTCCCAAAATAGCGCATACACAGTCTGTTTTAGCAAATACACCCAGTCTTTTAGTGCACCTACTATCCAAATAGTGAATCCAACCATTTTTTTAGTGCATCTAACTAATCCTACAATGCATCTACAGTCTATAACCAAAATTTACCAGTGTCAGAATTTACCAATATCTTAGCACATCCACAATCTATTTTAGTGCATATATCATGTCTGATAGCACATTCACCATATCTTTTAGTGCATTCATAGTCTGTTTTAGTGCATCTGCCTTCTGTAATAGTGCATCCATAGAACTGGAAAATAAAGAGCTATTTGAAACTACTAACAAACTTTTGACATCAAAACTCAGATCTTTGTGAGAAAAGAAACATTTTCTTAGTCCAAACAATGTCTTAAACCTGGAAAAATAGGATTTTTGCAAGTCAAACTTTATCAAATTAAAACCAAGATCTTACAACCATAAATTGTCTAAATTATCAAACACAAAATTCTGGATTATTACGTTAAGTTTCTTTATCAATATTTTATCATCCTACAATCACGAAACGAAATGTAATAATCATATTTTTAGCTGTCTTATAAATAAACTTTATCATTCTATTCAACTTAAGTTAATATCCTTGACAATCATCCAAGAAGATCAAAGTTTAGTGAGAATAACCCTAACACCTGTATGCCCATTTTAACAAGATTACAAAGACAAAAACTCCTAGAAAAAGGAAATTGAAACTCAAACCACCATGGCTAAAATAGATGAGGATCAATTGAATGCTTTAGCTCATCAAATGAAAAACCTTCAACAACCAATCTGGGATATGCAAAGGGAAACAACCATAGAGAGATATTTTCTTCTAGACATTTTTTCTTATTCCTCTGATAAAAATATGGACATGACACCTTCTCCACCAACAACTACATCACCCAAGTTCAATACCTTTGAATTTTTGAAAAAATCAAATCAGAAGCCCAAATCTCAATCCTCAAACAAAAATGATATTGAGCCATCCTATCATGTCATGCATTTATTTCCATCCACCATAAGCCAAAATAAACCTCAAGATTCTTTCACTCAAGTTAACAATTCCATCCAATCATCCTCTTCTATCATATCTTCAACATCCAATGATTCATGTCAATCTCTCAATCCAAAGCATGCTAGCATAGACTCCGCTACACATAAAGATCAAAATATTCTTTCCACTCCATCCAATGATACCAAAATTCTACAAATTCTTCCAATCTTTGATCAAGATCCCATTTCTCAAGAATCTTATGGCAATTCCCTCCTTTCACTTTTCATCCAAAATAATTCCCTTCCATCTCAAGAGACAAGTATCCTTCCAAGTTCTTCTTCCACATCATCTAATCAATCCATATCATCTCATGATTCTATTGCATCACAAGAGAATGATAGTTCTTCCATCCTATCTAATCATGTCTTACCAATTGATGATCATGACATGCTTTCTACAAAATCTCATTATTCCCTTCCTCATCAAGATCAACCTACTTCCTCTCCTACACCTCATGATACTTTTCAAAGTCAAGATCAAAACACCCCATCATCCCAATAGCAAGAGCCTATCACACCTATTCAAGCTATCCATGAACCCCACACCTATAAATTGGGATCCTCCACCTTTATCCATTCTAGTTTACTCTCAACACCTATCCTCTCATCCATATCATATCCTCCCCAAAATGGACTCACATCTTGTTTCACAAACAATACATATCCCATTGGTAAATGAATGTGTCAAAGTATGAATTACAAAGGAAAAGGGTTAGGCCTTCATGAACAAGGTATCTTAGAGCCCCTTTCTGTTCAAAGAATATCACCATGGCCTTGATTATATGCCTAAGTGTCCTAGTTCATCAAACCTTCCATCTATCCTAGGTCCTCATTCTAGTTCATCAAACATTCCATCTATCCTAGGTCCTCATCATACTCCATCAAACCTTCCCTCTATCCTAGGTCCATATCTTATTTCTCAAGAACAACAAAGGCACACATCCTTGATGCCCTTTCAAAATTATACCAACATTAACTCATCCATAAAATCTCCATATCATTCATCTCAACCCACCCCTCCCATTTCTCTTGGAAGCAATTTGGGTGCCAAATATCAAAAGATTCTATATCAAAATCCACATGTATCAAAGGATAAACATGTCTCCTCGAAGAGACATGGAAAAATAAAAGAAAATTTGATCCAAAATCAAAAGAAAAATCTAAAAGGCCATAAAGGCGCATCAAAGAAAAAAGATCAAATACCACAAATGTCCATAAATCAAGAGAAAATTTCAAAAGGTCACAAAGGCCCATCAAAGCAAAAAGGAAATTTTCAAAGACCACAAAGGTCCATAAATCAAAAAGAAAAATGTCACAAAGGCCCACAAAACAAAAATCAAAGTCAAAAGTCATTTGGATTCCTAAAAGTCTCATAGAAGCAATAAAATCTAAATTGGCATCCAAATCTGCTAATCCAAAAGCTTCCTCCAATTTTCCATCTAAAACATATCACCTTCCAAATCCATTTTTCCTCCATCACTCCATTACCCATCAAGGTGTGTGCCAACATTGATCTTTCCATCCTTTCCATCTATCTGTCACTAGGCCTTCCAACCTCCTATCCATTATCCAACATTCACCCCCCATCATTATCCTTTAATCCAACCTTTGCATAAGTCCTTAGATTATTGCATCATATCATTAATATGCCAACATTTAAGAGTCTAAGTCCCATTTCCATGGTTTATTAGAGGGATATTTGGTTGTGAAAATTGATATTTAAGTCGTTCCTCCATCTCCTTATCATCCATATCCTATCTTCCATATTCCTCTTGCACTCTACACTTAGGGACAAGTTTCATCCATCTTATCATTCATGGTGATTATCCTTTCTATGCTCATTCCTTACATTTCCACCTTTGATCTTGACAAGGTTAATGATATTCTTGAACATTATATATCTTATTCTATATGCTTTATCCATATCTTCCATACCATATCTTTCATCTTATCCATATTCCATCATTATTACTAAATACATCCTTTCTTCCTTTCCTTGGTCCTGATGAGGAATAGGGGAAAAATACTTGGGCCTTGTGTCTGTATCTTATCTAGCTAATCTTCATCATCCCATTCATTATTTTTATGCTTGCTTTCTTCCATTCCATATCTCCTAGCTTATCAAAATCCATGTCACCATGTCCCTTTGCAACCTTGAATCTTATCATGCAAATCATATTTGAGCCTAGCTATAAAACATTATCCAATCCTCATATATTTTGTCAATCAATCATCAAAAATCATCAATCTTATCATAATTAGAGAAAATTAGTGGTCCTAAGTTCTTATCATCATCATGCCTTATGGAATCAATCATTCCTAGCATCTTAATCAATCAACCATTATCAACTTTTGACAACAGATATGTTGCTTGTGTGACATGTTTTGCAGTGAATCTTTCATTTTGATCTATCATGTATCCATGGTTTCATTACCCCTATTGTGGGGCATCTTGTTCATTCAATCAATCATATCTCATTTCATCTTAAATATCATGAAAAATCCAAAAAAATAAAAAATCAGAAAATCCAAAAAAAAGGAGAAAAATACAAAAAAAGTGAAAAAGTAAAAAAAAATACAAAAAAATAAAAAAATCTGAAAAAGTGCAATAAAATACCATCTACATATCTTGGCAATGTGGTTGTGACTCACCCTAGCTTGGGGTAAAAATCCTTAATTCACTAGGGGCAATAAACTTTGACCTTAAACAAATGGACAACAACAATATGAAAACAAAACAAACAAAATGATCATAGGGAAACTCAACATTCAATATACATCAAACATCAAAACATTTCATAAAATCAACCATCCATATCAAACAGTTGAAATAAAATCAATCAAAACAACTTTAGATGGATGATATTTTTTTGAATTATGATTTTATCGCTTTAGCTTGAATGTTCAAATGTTATACTTTGATTTTTGTTATCATTTCTTTGGAGAAACTCAATGATGTATTGAACTAGAGAAGCTAGGAAGGAGAATGGTATTTTCTATGTCTGTTGTCTGTGAGGTGATCATAATTATTGTGAGAATTGTCACAAGACGTGCTCTACAAAGTATCATTGATGACATTCGGATTTCACATAGTAAAATGATTAATTCTTCTTTGTTTATGCAAGAAATGCTCAGGTCATCTCAGTTTAATTATACCTAGATGCTTTTGTTAACTTTGAGCTTAAACAAATGGACAGCAAAAATATGAAAACAAAACAAACAAAATGATCATAGGGAAACTCAACA
Source organism: Sequoia sempervirens (assembly GCA_007258455.2). Classification (NCBI taxonomy): domain Eukaryota; kingdom Viridiplantae; phylum Streptophyta; class Pinopsida; order Cupressales; family Cupressaceae; genus Sequoia; species Sequoia sempervirens. The sequence goes on along the minus strand of VDFB02000013.1, from coordinate 259,421,965 downwards.
TTCAATATACATCAAACATCAAAACATTTCATAAAATCAACCATCCATATCAAATAGTTGAAATAAAATTAATCAAAAGAACTTTAGATGGATGATATTTTTTTGAATTATGATTTTATCACTTTAGCTTGAATGTTCAAATGTTATACTTTAATTTTTGTTATCATTTCTTTGGAGAAACTCAATGATGTATTGAACTAGAGAAGCTAGGAAGGAGAATGGTATTTTCTATGTCTGTTATCTGTGAGCTTATCATAATTATTGTGAGAATTGTCGCAAGACGTGCTCTACAAAGTATCATTGATGACATTTGGATTTCACATAGTAAAATGATTAATTCTTCTTTGTTTATGCAAGAAATGCTTAGGTCATCTCAGTATAATTATACCTAGATGCTTTTGTTAACTTGCAATATCTCAGTTTTGATATACCTAGATGCTTGTAGTGAATTTCAACATTTTTAAAGCTCCATGATGATAAAAAGAAAAATAAATGGACTATTAAGGTGCCAATGTTTTCATGTAGATTTGCATGTTAAAATTAGATTGCATTCATGTTAGTTTTACATCTATAGAGTATTTGTTACAAAAGTTGGTAAATGATTCAAAAACAATGTTATCTTTTCTCATAAATGGATTGAGTATACTTGACATTAACAAAAGCATTATAATTATCATGTAGCTACATAATCATTTCCATTGCATAAATTATTATATCATTTCATCATTCAAACATTTGATCATATAATTTGCATTAATCATGTCATTTCTTCATTTGTGCAACACGTCATAAAATTGAATCTCTATGTAGTTGCATTTTTGTTCATCCATTCATCATATCATAGAACATACATTAAAAGTACCATTATATTCATCATTCATTCATCCATTTCTTATATCTTATATCTACATTTAAAATACCAAAAAAAATAAAAAATAAAAATAATAGTGCACATATCCTATTTACATCATTACTCATTTATCATTGAAACACCACATCCATAATTATGCATATGATTACATTATCATGTAATTTAGATATACACATCATCATACATCTATTATCCATTATCATCCAACATACAACATGCATCCATACATCATCATTATTCACATATCACATTTTAACATCATAGGTAGAACATCATAAATCATAACATGTCATCATAATCATAAATTGCATCCATAACATCATAATATAAATCAAAACATGGTATATAGAACATAGGAATTAAATGTATCCACCATAGATTCATATAACTCATATAAATTGATAAAATCCACCGCATATCATATAGATCTCAAAATCATAATGTCAAGTATACAATGATGTCTAAAATGTAAGGAGATGTAACATAAAAAATGGTTGTAAATAAAAAACCAAGAGTATACATCATAGCTCAAAATACATTAGAAAGTATAATCATACGACTATGTGTTGATAGCCCCGGATGGTGTAGGCATCTCTGGACCAGTCCCTCCACCACCAAATATACCAAGATCTCTCATGTCTCTCAGAAGAGTCTGTGTCGCACCCCTACTCATGGTCATGGACTAGCTCCTTCCAGATTGAGACTAGGCATAACTAACTCTCTCGTCAGATGGAACAACATCATGGTATTTGCCTTTGTAATACTCTGCCTCTCTACCCACATGGAGAGCCTCTCTCACATAATCGACCATAGATGTACCATCAGCCAATCTCTGTAATCTCTTAGCTATAATATGTGCATGCTCTCCAACCTGTCTAGCTACATCTCTCTCGGTCATCAATGAAGCAATCTATGTCTGGGCATCTGCCAATTGTGCTTTTACCTGAGCTAGAGTCTGTGCATGGGCCTAGGCTTATGTTTGCATCTAGGTCTATGTATACACCAATAAACCCTGAGCCTGCATCAACTAATCCTGTAAAGTTTGCACCTATACCTGTAAACTCGTAATCTGAGTTTGTTGATGCTGTGAAGGTATCCCAATATGCACACACTACTCGGTAGGAGCTATCAGTGATCGCCTCTTACAAGGAACCATATAATCTTGCACATCTACGGCTGCACCTGACCCACCTGCACCTGATCCACTGGCACCACCACAACCTCCATCATCATCTCCCTCCTCATCTCCATCCCCCTCATCATTGTTACTACCCTTCTCCTCATCACTGCTCTCAACGAAAACCTCCTCCTCACCAGGTAATGGCATTGGCTCATCAAGAACGATAATCCATGGAAAGGTATGTAGAGCCAGATACTTTGCATAATCTAGTGTAACAAGTGCATCAGTAATATCAGGATGAATCTCCCAGACTAAAGGTTGTAAACCCTAGCACTCCTAAACAAAAACATGATATGAAAGGCAGGGTCCCCAATCTATAGAATCTACCTGACAACAACCATAATGGGAAACACCCTGTGGCATGCCCTGTATAATACCATACTACCTGAGCACCCTCCTGAACAAAAATATCTCCAAAATTGAATGAGTCTGACCAATCAACAACATTGACTAAGAGAGGTATGGCAACAAAATATCGTCGTCATCCCAGTGCTCGCAATCTCGATAAGGCCGTCATGTGGCAGTCTCTACATCATCCAACACTCTCCTCTAATGGTCCAAATTACCTAGTCTTGGCTGAGTAAGTTGACCTACGTAAATATTCACATATGGCCTCATGGCGGGCAGCTGTCTCACCATCATTGGACGCATAATAGCTATATGCTCCCACACCCACACTTGAAGCAATGTAACCCCGAATGACAAACTGTGACCTCAGAGGTAGACAATTGAATGAAAATTATGATAAAGATGGGCAAGCATACACATGCCCCATGCATATCTAGTACCATGTACAATCATGCTCTCCAAAATGCAGTCCCAACCAATAGAAAGCCCCTTTAACTTGTGATCAGGACAAAGGAACCCTCGAATAAAACCAACAAGAATAGAAGACAAGGTGGCATAGGCATCTTCCATATCACACTATGGAATCTTGTATCCAAAAATAGTATCATCTTGGAACACTCTGCATAGAGCATCAATCCTGCCCTATTGTGAAGAATCATATACTACAATAGCACCAACAACGGTATCCTCAAAATCCACCATACATCGTCAGGAGTGACTGTCATCTCACTAGTAGCAAGGTGGAAGGTATTATGCTCACTATGCCACCTCTCTGCTAGGGTTGTCAGGAGACCTCGATTAATCCTAATTTGGGGCATATCTAATCAAGAAGACAAACCACAATGTGCAATGATTGTTGTTTCAGGCTTCTCTAGCTGCGGTATCAAATCACATGTCCTAGGGAACCGCTCTTGAATCTATAGGTTTGTCAATGAGTCCTATCATCACAAAATATTAAAAGTCAGTACTCTTTGTCAAATCATTAAATATCAATCAGCCTATCAAACATAATCAACTCTAGTGAGGTTTTGATCAAATCTTGTGAGAAAGCATCATTGAACCTCATCTATCATGAGGTCAATCATCAATCTAAAATTGTACCTCGCCTATTATGAGGCTTATCAAATCAAACTATAATTATTCCTCACCTATCATGAGGATATTTATCATCAATCAATTAGCAGACCTCGCCTATCATGAGTTTGAACATCTACTTTATTGAGAATATCAATCATATCAAATTAACAACTGACATGATAGAAAGTCATCAAACATAAGGAGGCAAAGCAGGGCAACATTTAATCAACTGGCGGAATCAATATTCTTTATCAGGAGATAAATCATCGAATCATCATAAAATGAAAAAAATTCCAAAAATATCCAAAAATTTAAAAAATCCATTGATTTATCTCCCAAGGGGGCATATATCCATCATCACAGCAAAATCAATGTCTGGGGCATACTGAAATTTTTTCATCAACACCGACAGCAGTGACAAAATTTTCTTTGAAGTAATGCGTAAATACATCACTTCAAAGAGGGGCAAAATCTATACACCTAAAAATGGTTTGGATAATCTAATTAATTAAATACGATTTATTTGATTAATTTTACCTTTAATTCTTCTACTATTAAATAAATAGAAATATTTATTTATATAGTTCAACTTTTAAATTCTTTAATCTTTATTCTATTATTTCGCCTTAATTAAATAAAAAAAATTTACTTTGTTTTATTTAATTATCATAATCAAATTCATCTACTATTGAATAAATATAAATATTTATTTATATAGTTCACATTTATATTCTTCTGATTATTCTCTCTTAATTAAATAATCAAAACTTCAATAGTTTTTATTTAATTATCATTATCTCTCTTTTATTAAATAAACAATATCAAAAACATTTGTTTATTTTAATAATTGCTATTTCTTCCTAAATTTGAAAGAAATCCAAATATTCAAATTTATGTACATATTTCTACAGCTCATAATATTTCACCAACCAAATTAGATATGATATATCTATTTTAATTCATCTCAAACTTCACGGGTAAGTTTGGAGACAAATTGGAGACAAACTTAAAGGAAAACTTCTTCATCTTCTTCCCTTAATTCTTCCTATCATTTGGCTGAGTGTCTTTGTGGGGAGGAACAATCTCTATAATCAGCTTAGACTTCTTCATCCTTCATCATTGAATCCTCAAGATCAAATCCAAACCTTTACTTGCTACCACATCATGAATATGTTGTCGTGAATCTATAAATACAACCTCCTTCTATAGGAAATGGATCCCACTTTGTGCAAACTTACTCTGTAGAAATACCAATTGAGCAATCAAGCATCTTAGCAATAGCAATCATAGCATTTAGAATGAATATCATGGTTGCATCATAGTTCATTGTAGCTTCCTTTTATCAAGTTTCATGTCAATTTAGATTACAATAGCTTCATAATATCATTTAGAAATCATCATATAAGATTAGATTATTACATTTAGCAGCATCTCATTCTCTAGATTGGTATTTTAATAATCACAATGCTTACAAAATCTAAGAGCCCAGTGATTTAATAAATCTTTGGAGATAGAGAGCAATATGAACCTTTGAAGAGTTTTCTTGTGTTAATTAGATTAGTTATTGTTGATTATCTTGATACAATGTCTAATTAAGAAGTGTTGCTTGTTATTTTACTCATTACTTGTTCCACACTTACAACTGTATTACTGGAAACTTGAGAGTGCAAGTACAATATCAAATCATACAACCTCCTAAGGAAGGAGCATCAAATCTTTATTTATACTATCAGCTAAATAAGGAAGTCAACTCCACTACTAGGAGGACACGTCTGCATATGCTCAGTCATTAAAGTCCATTACAAGGTGATTACATTCGGTTGCATGAGGAATCTTCTACCGTCGACCTCCTTTGACCTTGAACGATTCCTTTGCTAGATGTTATGGTACATTCCCAGTTGGCAATGTCTTCCTTAACTTAGCATCTTTAAATTAAATCTCCATGGCAATGTTAGTATGCACAATAACTGCATATCTATAATCACCTTAAGGAACATTCATTAACCACATGCAAAATCAATATAGATAATCCACATAATATTCCAATGTCATTAAAACTTGTAGAGATAGGATTAAAGCCCAATGTCTATGGTTTGAGGGAAACATTATGAAAATATCAACATTTAACATCAAAGTCCATGACAACTGCCAATAAATAGACTATAGATTCTACCCAAATTTGGACCAAAAACTAGGCTCATCACTCCCCCCAACCTAACGTTTTGTTGATCCTCGAGCATGTGAAGGGTTTCTCTTCTGCTTGGTTAAAGCTTTGAAATTTTCAAATGATAGTTGTCCAACATCAGTGGCTGATGTGCATGAATCAGGATCCCAATAGAATCCTTCTAATCTGTCAAATTTGTTCCATCTCTATTTTTCTAAAACAATGTCATACTAGTAGAATCTGAAGTTTGGCATGAGCCACATGAGAATGGGTGGATGGATAGTCAACAGAACCCACAATCACCCCTACATTCTCCCAATCTAAATATACCTATCAATCCTTTTTAGTGTTGCAGCATAATTATGGATGGAATGGGATTCAGCTCATTAGTTAGGCTATTCCATCTTTTTAATAGGCATCTTCTCATAGTTTCATCCTTTGTTGTTGCCTTTACCTCATACTCACTATAAATTTATTCAATCTAAGACATAATCTTATTGCCATAACTAGGTATGAGAAGTATTTTGTACCATTCTCTGTAAATATCCCTTGGGTTGCTTGATTAAGCCTTAATGGGTAGAGGGATGTTAGACTCCAATTGCTTATAAACCCCATGTTGTTGTCTCCAACTAATCTCAGTTTGTACCCAAGACATAAACACCCTTAATTGGACATCCCCAACATAAAATAGTGGATTTTAATCATGGTCTTGAGTTACAGCATAATTATGCAAATAAAATTCAGAAAAAATTCTTTACTTCAGGTGAGGAAATCCTATAAGCATTGAAAAATTCAATAGGGGTGTCAATAGAAGGATTCAAACCCAAGGCAATTGTTGATAGCTAAAAAGAGAGATATTTCTCTTTTAGGTGTAGAGCATAGACCCTTGGAGGGGTCCTGCATTCCAAAATCTATGGTACCAGGGTTGCCATATCATCCACCCTCTGCTCCAGGGTGGCAATTTATGCATCCTTATCTTCAAACTCCTCATCCCTCTTTTGAATTTCCTTCTTCATTTTATGTTTTTCCTTTTTCCATTCTTCCTCCCTCTAGATTTCTTTCCATAAATTCAAAATTTCCATGTGTTGTAAAATCAGGGGGATTATGAATTCCTACCAGTATTTTTTTTTATGGTGGCTCCTCATATAGCACTATCTACATGTACTCAAGTTGTATAGTTGTTTCTGGATGTGGAGGTATTGTTTCTTCCCCCACTTCTTCTTGCATGATCTTTTGTTATTGTTCTTGCTGTGGTTGGAGGAACTCTTGATCTGGTTATGACTATTGTTGTAGGACTTGTTCCTTATGTTGTAGGAAATCCTAATTTTCCTCAAACTCTTTTGCAATGTTAGCAAGATTGGCCAGTGTTATATTTGCTACTCTCTCAAATATGTCTTCATCTTCGACACTCTCCTACCCCATTAGAGCTTTAGGGTCCTCACGTGATGTCTCACCAGGCTTAGGGCTTTCCTGTGGAGGAATACCAATCATTGGCCAAACTAGTCTTGACTTCCTAGGAGGTCTCTCACATTTTTCTTTGGCTACAGGATGAACAGTGTCAGCCTTCCTCTTCTTAGAACTTGGCACTTTTCTTTCTACAAGATGTGTTTTAGCCTTCCCTTTTCTCATTTCTACTTCTCTCTTTTGTGCCCTAGTTTTCATTAGGGTTCCAAGTGGAATGTCATCATCAGAATCTAAAGATCTTTCTTTTTTCTAAGTGCTCTATTCTAGAAGAACTAATTTCTATGGTTTCTTCTACTATAGGACGATTCACACTAGATCCAGCACCTGAGGTTGAATCACTAAGAGTGGCTTCAGTCGTGTTCAATCTCTTGCTAGACCTATGGGGTTGAGGTAAAACCCTAGGTTGCAAGTGCTCAAGTCTAATTTGATCAACATTTATAATTTTTTCCCAGGTCATTCCAGGTACATCATGCAAAGACTTCTCAACTAGCAATTTTATCATACAATGGTGGGAAAGAAAATTATCCCTAGCTTTTTGGGTCTCACCTGCCATGATTGAAATAAGGTTGTATAGTGCATTCGACACATTCATCCTCCTCCTGCACCTCATATGATTCAAAAGCTTGAAGTACACAGAATGTAAATTTGACTAGCGACCCTCACAGGTGATGTATTTGATAACATAAATGACTATTTGATTCCATGGCTCAGGCAGAGACATTCTCTTTGCACCCTATTTATCTATGCTCAATGGGGGGTTGTTTGGCTTTGTAAATTCAGCCCTAGCTGATCTGGCATCTCTAGAAGTAGGGTAATTTTCACCATCGGTAGGTAACCCTATGATCTCTACAATTCTTTCCTTATTTGCCATGACTTCCAACCCTTTTACTATGGCTTTTCCTTCAAAAAATGTCTAGGCGAATTCGAGGGAAATGCTTTCATCAAAGCCATCTAGCTTCAAGAAGTAATCTAACCATCCATAATTTCTAAATTTGGCTAAGCATTGTGCATCCTGCAATAAAACATCATGCATCGTGGGTTCATTTTGAATTAACCCACTTCCCATTGTCTGTAATCAAATAAATGCTCTACAAATTATTTCCTACAATTCCTTTCTAAAAATTAGGTTCACCTTCCTACAATACCTGCTAAAATTTTAGTGCCAATATCGACTGAATTTTTCCTTTCTTTTGTTTCACCTTTTTCCTTGCAACTCAAGATTATGATAGAGTCAATAATGACAACAAACAGAGTGATAAAAGAGAATTATGATGGGAAGAAATGGCGGTTGTAGTTAATATCACTTCACATATGCAAGACATCCTCTCGCTTAGATTTCAAATTGGCTCATTTTAATTTTTTTGACATAGCCTAGCATAAATTGACACATGAGCAATATATTTGCATCTTTTTCTTCCCCCCCAACCTAAATTTGGACATGTGTTCGCACATTCGGGATGGGAGTGGTGATTTGATAGGGAATAATGATATTTTATGTGAATGTCTATACTAACGTACAATGATTAAAAGATAGCATTTAATGTGCACATACCTGAATGCGTGGAGGATTCATAGCAAATATTGTGGAGAAAGTACCCCTCACCTTTTAGGGAAATAAATTGAGAAATTAATGAAGATGAAGTGATGGAAGAGAGGGAAAGATGGTGATGGATGGGAAGATGGGAGGATGTGTGAAGAAATGGACTTACACGTAAGTGGAAGTCTACATGCAAGTCTTTATTATGAGAAGTATGTACCTTAATTAGCCAGAAGGAGGGACACTAGGTCCAATCCCTTTGGTTGTAGGAAGCTCGGGTGCTGAATGTTGGGTGAATTGCTGTAGGAACTCTTCTTTGGAAGCTAGCTTGTGATATAATCTGAGGTGATGACCATTGGAAAGTAATTTGAATCTAACAGGTTCAATGGTAGTAAGCTAAACAACTCCATTAGGAAATACCTTAGCAACTTCATATGGTCTTAGCCATCTTGTCTACAATTTTCCTACATTGTCCTGATATCTTGAGTCATAGAGCAGGGTCCAATCTCCTGGTTGGAATTTCTTGTCCTTGATAAATTTTTCATGTCAATTGATTCTATGATTCTACACTACCTCTATATGATGCAGGGATTCTCTCCTTATCTCATCCAAAACATTTAGATGCATGATTCTTTCTCGTTGTGCCTCAAAAATATCCATCCCTAAGTCTACTGCAGTTTGAAGAGTCTTATATTCAAATTCAATGGGCATCATGGTTTTCTTTCCATACAACAACTCAAATGGAGTGAAGCATTTAGTTTTTTTTCCAGGTTATCCTATAGGCCCAAACAGGAGTGATCCCACAATAGTAGTTTACAATTTTTGGCCAAACTAGACACTAAAATTATTATTTTTAACTAAATCTTCACATTCAGGCACCTATAGCAGCTAAATCATGAGGAATTTGAAGGTGATACAAAGTAGAGTCTCATCAAATTTTGTCTATAGATTCTAAAAATATTTTTTTCAAAATTTTTGGAATCAGATTGTACTTCTTTTTCCATCTCGCATGAAAACTAGTTTTTTTCAAAAAATAACATTTTTAAAAGGTGACGCACATCGTAGAATGCATAAATTTTTTTCCATGAAGGATAAAATTCTAATTCTTTCAAATTTAGATTTGTAACTCTGATATCTAGTGCTTCCACTTGGTTAGATAGTTTTTTATTAAATATTTTTTCTTTAATAAAGTTTTGAAGTCAAACCAATTACAATTTAGACATAGCACAACCGTATAACACATAACCTTTTTTGTATATATCGAAATTCAATTTTTTTTTGGTTGGATCATGGACTTCAATATTTGGTGCACTCATATTTTTCAAATTTTTTTTTATAATCTACTATTTTTCCATATGTGTAGAACAGAGACCTTCATTTTCAATGAAAAACCTATGTTTAATAAAACCAAAAAAACAAGTACATAATAAAACCAAAACATATTAAATTTATATTTGTTGGATAGCTCGTTTTGAGAACTACCTGATTCTAGTTGGGTTTGTAAATATTCCTCCATTTTCATCCTCAACCTGAGCTTTTGAAGTGTAAAAAAATAAGTTTTTTTTGTGAACAAGGTCAAAAATCAGGGAAAAGGGGGGTTCGCTAGAACTAGGGGGTTCTAGCGAACACCCAGGGGTTCTAGTGAACCAGGGTTCATTCAAACCCTAGTTCAATCAAACCCCCATCAATATGAATTTTCCTTTTGTTTTTTAGGCAGGAAATGTGGGCCCAATAATTAAATAGGTTCATTCGAACCCCTCTTTGGTTCGATCAAACTTATAGGTTCATTCAAACCCCTAAAGCCAATTTTTTTGCCATGGGGTCATTTTTTCATAGTTTTCCTTCCTCCATCAAATTGTAAACCACTATTATGGATTCACCCATAGCTTCTGGTAATTTTTTTTCCCAATCATTTCTATGAATAGCTACCATTTTGGTCAGAATGGCTTCAATTTATCTGTTGGTCACCTCAACTCTACCATTAGCCTAGGGGTGATAAGGAGTAGACTTCTTGTGCCTTATGTTGTACTCATTAACTAGTGTTGCAATGACGGTTGATGTGAATTGATCCCCTTCATTAGTCACTATTTCTCTTGTGACTCCATATCTTATGAAAATCTCCTAAAAGAAATTCTTCAACCTTGTTGTCTCTTGCATGCTTCATGGCCTTAACTTCTACCCACTTTGTCACATAATCAGTGCATGGAAATATATAAGACTTACCATTTGATGGAGGGTCAATGGGTCCCACAAAATCCAATCCCCAAAAATGTTGGCCTCCTACAATGATTTAATAACTAAGCCCTTGTAGCCATGATTCAAAGATTGGACATCTAACCTGAATAGCTATTTCAATCATCATGAAGGTGCATTTAACTTGTCAACCCAGGGATGTGAACTTGAAATGGATCAACACGGTATGTGCACTGGGAACTCAAAGTAGCCATTTCATTCTATAGCTAAGGAACTCACAATGTTAAAAGTAAATTGCTTAGAAGGGAATACTATATATAGAAATAATCAATCAACAACTACATCAAACTAAAATGAAGAATAATAATGAAAATATTAGCAACAAACATGGTACTACTTTGTCTATTTTGGCTACAAAAATAATCACAAATGAAAGTCTAGTGGTCGTAGGAACAGTCGGTGCCAAATTTCTAACTAATTACTAAATAGTAAGTAATACTAAAGTAATACTAAACTAAGAAGATGAATTACTCACCAAGTGGTCCCCCTTGGATAAGTATCCTCTAAAACTAATGAGAACTCAAATGCTTGAACTCAAAACTTTATTTCATTCACTGTAAATCATGAGTACAAAAGAGTAATGTATTTGTATTACTGGAAACTTGAGAGTGCAAGTACAATATCAAATTGTGCAACCTCCTAAGGAAGGAGCATTAGATATTTATTTATACTATCAGCTAAACAAGGAAGTAAACTCCATGACTGGGAGGATTCCATTTAGGGAAAATAGAGAAAGTGGAGTGGCGGTGGTTATGCGTGCATGGAATCTAGTCAAAAATGCATGTCTAAACAAAAATTTAGCACATTAGTAATGCCCATGTCTGCTCAGTCATTAAGTCCACTACAAGGTAGTTACATTCGGTTGTATGAGGAATCTTCTACTGTCGACCTCCTTTGACCTTGAGTAATTCCTTTGTAGGATGTTATGGTGCATGCCCAGCTGGCGATGTCTTCCTCAACTTAGCATCTTTAAATTAAATCTACATGGCAATGTCAGTATGCACAACAACTGCATATCTATAACCACCTTAAGGAACATTCATTAACCAAATGCAAAATCAATATAGATAATCCACATAATATGCCAATGTCATTAAAACTTGCTAAGATAGGATTTAAGCCCAATGTCTATGGTTTGAGGGAAACATTATGAAAATATCAACATTTAACATCAAAGTCTTGAAAACTACTAGCAAATAGACTATAGATTCTACCCAAAATTGGATGAAAAACTAGGCTCATCAGATTCCATGTTTATGATTATGTATGTGTTAATGCATGACTATATGGTGATGTATGGATAATGCAATATGTGATGACATATATGTGTTTTAGTGATATGAATGATATATGCACTTTATGGTATGTGAATGTGTAAAGACCTAATGCAATTCCTATATGATCATGTATGCACTTATGAATTTTTGTATGTAACAGGATATCATCATGAGATGGACAAGATGAGACGACAAGATAGAAGGAGATGATTGTTAGCACGGAGACCAAATCCTTCAACATGTTACTATAGGACTAAAAATTTATCACTCTTAATCATCAATGGGTAGATTATTGTAATGGCCAACAAACACCATGATATGACATAGATCAAGGTATGCAAGGTCATATCATCACATGATCATGAATCATACTAAGAGAGTGATTGCCCCATTCTTTTTGTCGCAACCTGTAAGGAAAGCTAAGGTGCGGAAACAACTCTCCTGACATCAAAACCTCAGGAAAGAATTCAGAGATACTTTTAAATTTTAAATTACAGTCCAATTATGATACACTTGAAAGAAATAACAAAAATAGAGAAATTAACATACACAAATGAACACCAGATTTACGTGGGAAAACCCTTCCAGGAGAAAAACCCACCACACCAAGAAAAACCCCTTTATATTACAGTAATGAAATTACATACAGAGTATGGGATTCACTCTCTGATGTTAAATTATAGTAGCAGATTCAATGACCAACCTTGCTATAGAGCATTTCAGTTACAATGCATTCTCAATTGAATTCACATTGATACACATCGAACAATTCATCTACAGTTAATCAATCATCCATCTGTCGAATGAATCATTGAACTGAACATCATCTACAATTCCAGAATATATTCATGTCATCACTAGTCTTTTGAACTTCCACACAGAACTACCTCAATAGACTAACTTCCAACAGTTCCCATTCAACTTCTCTGATTGGTCGTAGACTCACCACGTAGGACAGTCATCACTCGGTCAAAGAAATTCAAAACATATTTGCTTGTCAGTGAGACACTAACCTTGTCTCCCCCATGCCACAAGACCTATTTGTAGTTATCGTCAAGAGTCCTGATCTTCAGCAAGACTATATATCAAGTTCACAAGTTGCATCGACCTCAACATTCTCATCGGCGAGACTATCACTATTTGCCAAGAGATCACATCGATGTTCTCAAGTTACACTACACTGTTCCACTATTGGTGAGACTTTGTTTATCGCTATGACTTCATACTGAAGCCTCCATGTTACCCCAAGATCACCTTTCATCAGGATTCATACTGAAGATATCTGATAACAAAAATATGTTGCATTGTCGGCAAGACTTACCGCTATTGATGAAACATCATACCGAAGCAACCCTTTCGGCCAACGGTCTCCCCGATGACCTCGAGTGTAACACTGTCGGTGAGACAATCCTCCATCACTAAGAGATCTTACTGAGCCACCATATGCTATCCTGATGACTCCAAGTGTATCCCCATCTGACGAGACATCTTTTGTCAATATGAGTCATACCGAGCATTCAAATCTCTCCCCGAAGACTTCTGTCACCACAAGTCTTCCTGATTACCTTTAGACAGTAGCTCGTTGGCAAGAGATCAGCTTAGGTAGTAGGAGTTAAAAACTTTCATAGTGACCAACATGTTACAGTGATTGCTCCATTTGGCAAGACAGTATCAAGGTCTCAGTGACCTTAGAATTCCACAAGGTTAACCAACTACTAGTCAGCCAGACATAATGAATGCCACACCGACTTGGCTCTTTCAGATCTTTCAGCCTATGAGATTGAGACACACATTTCCAACAATCTCCCACTTCGCGAAGATCACACAGGCACCTCCAAAGCATAGTAGAACTACTGAAATTCATGGGAACTGAGGCCCATCAAACTGGCACACCACCTGAACTTTTATGTGTTCACTGGCTTAGTTAATGCATATGTAACATTCTCCAGAGTATCCACTTTTTCTAATGAGACTTTTCCATCCTCCACCATATCTCATACAAAATGATACTGTACATCTATATGTTTCATCCTGGCATGGAAAGTAGGATTCTTTGCCAAACAGATAGCACTCTAATTGTCACAGTAAAATATTATTTGCCCTACATCAAAACCAATGTTTGAATAAATTTTTTTTAACACGATTGCTTCTTTATAGGCATGTGTAGTTGCCATGTATTCTGCCTCCATAGTAGACAAAGCGACTATAGCTTGCCGCTTACTCATCCAACTCACTGCACCACCATTCATCATGAAGATATATCCACTGGTGGATCTTTTACTGCCAATGTCCCCTGCCCAATCAGAATCCACATAGCCTCTAATGCTGAGAGTCCTCTATTATTCAACCAAGTTTCCATGGCAACACAAAGCATATTCTAAAAAACCCTTCAAATCTTTGAATACTCTTTTCATAGCATCCCAATGTGTCCTTCTAGGATTAGCCATAAACCGACTAAGTACTCCCACTGATTGGGCAATGCCTGGCCTTGTACAAACCACTGCATACATAAGACTGCCAACTGCACTAGCATAAGGTACACTGGTCATGTCCTCTATCTCAGTAAGAGATTTTGGAAAATCTTCAACAGATAGCTTCGTTCCTTGCAAAACTGGAACAACTAGCTGCTTGCAGTGAGTCATACAAAATCTCTCTAGAATAGTCTTGATATACTTACTTTGACTGAGCCAAATTTTTCTATTCTTCCTATCCTTGGTTACTTCCATTCCTAGAATATACCTTGCTACACCAAGAGCTTTCATTTCGAACTTTGCAGACAACTGAGACTTAATATCAGAAATCATTAACTTACTATTGCCTATGAATAACATATCATCAACATAGAGAGAAATAATAAGGACTTGATCACTTTCAGATTTGTTATACACACAATGGTTAGATTTTGATCTTACAAATCCCAATGACAAAACAAAAGTGTCAAACTTCTAGTACCACATTCTAGGAGATTGCTTTAATCCATACAGAGACTTTTTCAACTTGCAAACCAGTTTCTCTTTAGCTTTCTCCACAAAGTGCTCAAGCTAGGACATATAAATTTCTTCTTCAAGATCACCATGAAGAAATGCTATCTTCACATCCATCTATTCAATCTCTAAGCCATACACTATTGCAAGTGACAAAAGAAATCTAATAGATGTCAGCTTAGCTATAGGAGAAAAATTTTCCCCATAATCAATTCCCTCTACCTAGGAATGACCCTTCGCAACCAACCTCACCTTGTATTTTTCCACACTGCCATCTAGACCTATTTTCTTTTTAAATACCCATTTGCAGCCCACATCTTTTCCGCCTTCAGGCAAGGGCACCAAACTCCAAGTATCATTATTTTCTAATGATGCCATTTCTTCATTTGTGGCTTCCGACCAATAGTTTGAATTAGACATTTTAAATGTCTCTTTCACAGTCCTAGGCTCATCAGTGCTAGAAATTAAAGCATAGGCATAAGTAGAATCTATCAAAGAGAACCCATACCTATTAGGTTTCTTTCTTTTACGAGTTGAGCTCCTTAATTGCTAAGGCTGAGGTTGTTCTTCTTCAGAACTCTCAGAACTACTCGAGCTCTCCTTAATTTTAGGTACATTTTGAATTTTCAATTCCTCTTTATCTCGTGTCGAAGGAATTTCAACTACATCCTTTTTTTTTTAGACTTTGTCTCTAACTATAGATCCAAGGTAGAAGGCTTCAGCTCATGAAAGATAACACTTCTGTTGTATAGAACCTTCTCTGTATCAGGATTCCAAAGCTTGTATCCTTTTATGTCGGCACTATAGCCAATAAATATCTATTTAACAGCCTTGTTCTCCAATTTAGACATTTTCTCATTTGGCACATATGCATATGCCTCACAGCCAAAAACATGAATATGTATTAAAGAGGGCTTCTTACAAGGCCATGCTTCCAAAGGTGTTTTCTCAACAAGAGCAGAATTAGAACGGTTTATCAAGTAACATGATGTAGCAACTGCCTCAGCCTAGAACTTCTCCTCCAAGCTAGCACTACTCAACATACTTCGTGCTCTTTCCATCACTATCCTGTTGAACCTTTTTGCAACTCCATTTTGCTGCAAAAGTGTAAGGTGTAGTTTTATGTCTTTTAATTCAATGATCTTTACAGTACCTCTAGAAATCATTAGAAAAAAATTCACCACCATTATCAGTCCTTAAACATTTTATTTTCCTTCCACTCTAATTTTCTACAAGGTTCTCAAATTCCTTAAATTGACTAAACACTTCTGATTTACTTTCAAAAAATAGACAAATGTCCTTCTTGAATAATCATCAATAAACGATATATAGTACCTTGACTTAGACAAAGAAGGAACATTTACTGGACCAAAAACATCAGAATGAATATAATCAAGCAAACAAGAAGATTTGTGAGGACTGGAATAAAATGAAACACGGTGTTGTTTACCATATATGCAATGTTCACAAAATTCAAATTCGAGGTTACAATCATCAAGCCCTTCAACCAGGTTTTTATTCTTCAAGGTTTTTAAACCTTTCTCACCAATGTGGCCTAGCCTATGATGCCATAGCATAGTCTTTTCTACTGGAATTTTAACTTCCATAGAGTTTATAGAATCATGAACTTTTTCCTCTTTTCCTCTATGAGTAGCTTTCTGTGACTTTACAAAGACACTATTGCATTGAACAACATGTACATCCACCTTATAAAGGTACTAATACAAGCACCCCTTGCTAGCACCATTGAGCCTCTAGTAATCTTGCAGCCATTTCCAGAGAAGGTGACTTCATTCTAATGCCATTTAGCTTACTAACAGAAAGTAGATTTTGAGCCAGACCTGGTATATGCATTACATCATTGATTCCCTTCACTCTGCCACCAGGGAATTGAATTCTGACTCTCCCATGACCAACAATTTCCAAAGATGAGCCACTTGCCAAATACACCTTTCCACCATCATAGTTTTCATACTTCATGAACTAGTCTCTATGAGATGTCATGTGGAAAGATGCTCCAAAATCAATCAGCCAGACATCATTTGATGCTTGTGTAGTCAAGGCTGGAATGAAGGCATTTGCATCTCTGCAAAGAATCATTATCGGAAGAATTCTTCTTCCTCTTTTTCTCCTCTTTGCAATCCTTTTAGACATGACCGGGTTGCCCACAATTCTAGCACTTCACCTTGGACTTCTTGCCAAGAGACTTTGACCTCCCTTTTGATTTGGATTTAGACTTCTTGTCCTTCTTCTTGCCTTTTCTTTCTATCTGCCTCTAACAGCAAGAGCCTCCTTCACCATCTCATAAGATTTTGTTCTCATCTCTTCTAATAACAAAGAAGAAACAACATCTTCTATCTTAAAAGTGGATGTTGTACTCCCAATAGCCATCACCAGGTGATCCCAAGAATCTGGCAAAGAACATAATAATAGCATACAACGATCCTCTTCATCAATCTTCACACCAACAAATGTTAACTGTGCAATCAACATGTTGAAAGCATTCAAATGATCAACAATGGACCCTCCTTCTTGCATTCTCAAGGAGTACAACTTCTTCCTCAAGAACAATTTATTCACCAAGGACTTTCCCTGATAAATAGCTCCCAATCTTTTCCACAAGGATGATGTAGTCTTTTCTTCATGAACATTCAGAAAAACAGAGCCTACTAAATAGAGCCTTATCAGCGCCTTTGATTTTCTATCTGCATGGTCCCAATCCTCTTGCTTCATGCATGTATGCTTTGTTCCAGACACAACAAGCCATAAATCACGATCAACCAATATATCTTCCATTTTGAGTTTCCACAGTTCTCAAAATTGTTGCCATTGAATTTCTCAATTTCAATCTTTCCTAACGTGCTTTCCATCTTAATTTGTAATTTGAATTATGAAATTTCTACAAGACTCCCACTGAACAGGATTGACTCAAAAAACCCAATGTACCCACAAGGATAAAACAACTAGCTAGGCTTTGATACCACTTGTAAGGAAAGCTAAGGTGCGGAAACAACTCTCCTAACGTCAGAACCTCAGGAAACAATACAAAGATACTTTTAAATTTTCAATTACAGTCCAATTATGATACACTTGAAAGCAATAACAAAAGCAGAGAAATTAACATACATAGATGAACACCAGATTTACTTGGGAAAACCCTTCCAGGAGAAAAACCCACCACACCAAGAAAAACCCCTTTGTATTATAGTAATGAAATTACATACAGAGTACGTGCTTCACTCTTTGATGTTAAATTACAACAGCAAATTCAATGACCAACCTTGCTATAGAACATTTCAGTTACAATGCACTCTCAATTGAATTCACACTGATACACATCGAACAATTCATCTACAGTTCATCAATCATCCATTCATCAAATGAATCATCGAACTGAACATCATCTGTAATTCCAAAATATATTCATGTCATCACTAGTCTATTGAACTTCCACATATAACTGCCTCAATAGACTAACTGCCAATGGTTTCCATTCGGCTTCTCTGATTTGTTGTAGACTCACCACGTAGGATAGTCATCACTTGGTCAAAGGCGTTCAAAATGTATTCGCTTGTCGGTGAGACACTAACTGTGTCTCTCCAATGCCATAAGACCTATTTGTAGTTATTACCAAGAGTCTTGACCATCAACAAGATGATATACCGAGTTCACAAATCACATCAACCTCAACATTCTCATCGATGAGACTATCGCTATTCGCCAAGAGATCACACCGATGTTCTCAAGTTACACCACAATGTTCCACTTTCAGCGAGACTTCATTTGTCACTAAGACTTCATACTGAAGCCTCCATGTTACCCCGAGACCACCTTTCGTCAAGATTCATACTGAAGACATTTGAAAACAAACACATGTTGCATTGTTGGCAAGACTTACCGCTATCCATGAAACATTATACTGAAGCAAGCCTTTCGGCCTAGGGTCTCCCCAATGACCTCAAGTGTAACACTACCAGCAAGATAATCCTCCATCGCTAAGAGATCTTACCAAGCCACCATATGCTATCCCGATGACTCCAAGTGTATCCCCATCTGGCAAGACATCTTTTGTCGATATGAGTCATACTGAGCATTCAAATCTCTCCTTGAAGACTTTTGTTGCCACAAGTCTTCCCGATTACCTTTAGACACTAGCTCGTCAGCAAGAGATCAACTCGGGAGGTAAGAGTTAAAAACTTTCATAGCGACCAACATGTCATAATGATAGCTCCATTCGGCAAGACAGTATCAAGGTCTCAGCGACGTGAGAATTCCACAAGGTTAACCAACTACTAGTCAGCTAGACAGAACAAATGTCACACTGAATTGGCTCTTTTAGAGGTTTCAGCCTGTGAGGTTGAGACACACATTTCCAACACAACCAACCACAAGAAGAAAAAGATAAGAAAGACAATAAAGGCAAGTCATGAAATGTCGTTGCTCATCTAAATCATGTTGCGAAGACATCCTCGAGGAACTAGCAACATGACTTCCTTAAAGAGACAAGACAAGCCAATCATCATGATATGCTGCTGCTTCTCTAAATCCTAGTGTCAGGATATCACTGAGAAACTAGTAACATGAAAGATCTAAGGACAAATTCCAATATAGTGTTTTCCAAGTGTTTTCCAAGTGTGTCTAAATGTCAGTTGTTTTGATGTCAAGATGCTAGGTTTGATGATGTCGAATGCCAAAGGTGTCATGTTTGATGATGTCTAGGTGTCGAATGTCAAAGTTTTCCAAATTTAGGAAGGACACATCTTGAATAATGTCGATGTCGAGAGGATCGATCCTCAAATGTCGAAAGGATCCCTCAAAATGCCAAATGACGGTGACAATGCTTGGGAAGGAAACATCCTAAGGCATAAGTAAATGACAAGGGAAATTCTTTAGGACACATTTGAAGAATAACCAAGAATTGGCAGTTTGACCAGTTTTGATTGAGTTTTACTGAAGTTGACTACATGTCGATGTTGACATGCTAATATAATTGACATGTTGATTAAATATTTTTCGGAGTTTGTTTGAGGATTTTGACTATTTTAAATTGACTTTTTTGACTTAAAACATTTGACGCGTGTGCTAGTGCAATGTCATGAACCTTAATGGACTGACCTACTGTGACCTCGGGGGCTCATCGATTGATGGCCTTGCCTACATCATACACTCAGAGACCTCGTAGTTTGACACAACCAATTACTTTGTATTGATGATAAAATATTGAGTCATGATTTTTATTTTGACAAACCTAAAAGGACTGACCTAATGTCTCGGGGGCTGAAAGATGAACTTTGCCTATGTAGCAAATGCATAGAGACAACGTAGTTCGATAAATGACAAAGATTGACTGACATGACTGAATTGACAAGACGTGACTTTTTTTTGTGTTTTTGTTATATTTTGACTTTTTTTTTATTTCTTCAGGAGGTTTTTCAATTTTTTTAGGTCTCTTTTCAAGACATTTTTTGAATTATTTGTCTTTTTTCAAGAAATTCTTTAATTTTGGGTCTTTTTCGGGACATTTTTATTTTCTTTATCTTTTTTAGGACATTTTCAATTTTTAGGTCTTTTTTTAGGACTTTTTTTTTTGTCTCTTTTTCTAGACATTTTTCAAATTTTAGGTCTTTTTTAAGACATTTTTTGATTTTTTTTGTCCTTTTTTTTAGGACATTTTTAGAGTGACAAGACTATGTGTGATACCCACTGCAGTTAGGTGATAAAGGATTTCCCCTTGTTAGGTCTAGGACTAGCCAAGTTTGAAGACTGCGAAAGAGTCATGCTTGGGGTGATGGGTGGATGATATGTAGGACTTGATGTCAACTATTGTTATCCATAAAAGGAATTGTATGGTTTCTATGAAGGGTGTCATGGTGATGTTAGAAAAGTGAATTTTTATTGTGGACCAAGGTAGATAGAGTGATAGTAGATGGTGAAGCAAAACCAACTACACATAGTGCCTGTTTGTCAAGTTTTCACCATGGTACTTATCCAAAGCGCTTGTTTACCAAGTTTTCACTATTGGATAAATTATTTCTCTTTACTATTTGTCATTTTTTTATTCTTTTTGGTGTCACCAAGACACTTGTTTGCCAGGTTTTCATTAGGGTGACAATTTTTTTTGTATTTTTGATGGTTTTCAGCCAGAATTTCTAATGCTATGTATAGAACTTTTGAAGATGTAGACTATTGATAGGCTTTGTCAATTGCTCACCATCTAGAGTGGCTAGATGATATGCTCTTGAACCAAAAGAGGATGTGGCGATGTAAGGACCCAGCCAATTTGGTTTGAACTTGCCAAGTTTTTCTCTATTAGATTAATTTTTAGGATTTTGCATGAGGACCAAGTCACCAATGTCAAACTTTATGACCATGACTCTTTTGTTGTAACTATGATAGAGATGATTTTGATATGCTTGTAAATGATTCAAGGAACTGTGTCTATGTTCCTCTAACATTTCCAATTCATGTAGTCATGACTATCTATACTCATCATCAATTAGACCCTTCAGGTAGACTCACAAAGAGGGAATTTCAACCTTGATGGGCAAGATGGCTTCAACTCTGAAGACTAAGGAAAATGGAGTGGCTCCTATAGGTGTGCGGATACTAGTATGGTAGACCCACAGAGCAAGGTTAAGTTGAATGTGCCAATCATGGCCAACATCATTGACATTATTTTCAAAAATTTTGATGATGGTTTTATTAGTTTCCTTAGCTTGATTGTTTCCTTGTGGGTAATACAGTGTGGAGAAATGATGTTGAATGTGGAAGTGTTCACATAAATAATGAATTTCTTGATTTTTGAAAGGATGCCCATTGTCTGTGATGATGGACTGGGGTACACCATACTGACAGATGATGTAGTTGAGGATGAATTTGGAAATTTTTTTGCTAGTTATGTATGTGAGGGGGATGGCTTTGATCCACTTAGTGAAGTAATTAGTGGTGGTAATAATGAATTTGTGTCCATTGGAAGAGGTAGGATGGATTTTTCCCATGAGGTCGAGTCCTTATTGTGCAAAGGGCCATGAAGAAGTAATTGGTTGAAATTTATGTGTTGGTGCATGAATCAAATCACTATGTATCTAACATCAGTGACATGTCCTAAAAAACTCAAGTGCATCCTTTTCCATAGTCAACCAGTAATACCCAAGTCTCGTTATCTTCATGGCTAAAGTAGGACCACTTGAATGAGATCTGCATATACCCTCATCTACCTCATGTAAGGTTGTTCATGCTTCGTTAGTGTCGAGACATCAAAGAAGGGTATTGTCAAAGCTATGTTGGTATAGTGTGTCACTAATGATGGTGTATCATGTGGCTTTTCAGATAAAATACTTTCATTGGTTGTTGGATAGGTTGGGGGGAAGGGTTTGGGACTTGAGATAATCATAAATGTCTTGATACCATGGAGAATTGGGACCAACAAGCTCGCAAACCATCTTTGATTCTAGAATGTCATATGTAGGAACCAAAAGCTGGTCTACTAAGAATTCAAATTGGGGCACATTGCTTGGAATGTCAAGGAGAGATCCAATTGTAGCCATTGCATATGTTGCCTTATTTTGTGCCCTAGGAATCTCTTCAAAAGAAAGCATGTGGAAGTATGACTAAAAACTATCAACCATTTGTTTATAGGGCATTAACTTCTCATCATTGGTGTCATATTTGTCATTGACTTGGTTGATGATGAACTAAGAGTCTCCGAGGATATGCATATTTTTTATTTTCCATTTTATGGCCATTTTGAGTCCTATGACAAGTGCCTCATATTCTGCAATGTTATTTGTACATGTGCATTTGCTAGTTGATCTGCTATCACTTGTCCCTTTATAGCCTTTCATTCCACATATTAGATGTCGTACTCACTTAAAATCATGACCCATTTTTCCAGAAGACCTATCAATGTTGCACGACTTAGGATATATTTTAGGGGATTAATCTTTGCTACTAGTTGTGTCTTGTGATTCAACATGTAGTGCCTTAGCTTCTAAGCAATTAATACAACTGCTAAATGGGCATGTTCAATGGATGTATAGTTTAGCTCATATTTGACTAATGTTTGACTAATGTAGTATATGGCCCTTTCCTTCTCATCATGATCATTTTGTGCCAGTAATGCCCCTAGTGTTGAGGTTGTTGCAAAAATGTATAGAATCAAAGGTTTTCCTTTGATAGGTGACATTAAAATAGGTGTTGACAATAGATAATCTTTTATTAGCTGGAAGGCCTCTTGACATTTATCAGTCCACACAAAGGGGATGCCCTTGCACAAGAGATACTGAAATGGTTGACACTTGTTAGCCAATTGTGCTATGAAGTGTCAGATAGATTGTAACCTTCCTTGCAATGCCCTGAGTTCACTAATCCCTTTTGGAGGAGGCATGCCTAATATGGCTTTCACTTTGGCAGGATCAACCTCAATGCCTCTTCAAAAAACTATGTATCCCAAAAGTTTCCTTGATGTCATGCCAAAGACACATTTCTTGGGATTCAAGCAAACTTTATATTCTTCCAATCTCTTGAATATTTTATCTAACACATTCAAATGATCTTTTTTGTGTCATAGATTTTTCCAAAAGTTCATCCACATAATCTTCCATTAGCTTGTGCATCATGTCATGGAATACTGTTGTCATAGCTCTCTAATACATAGAGCCTACATTCTTGAGACCAAAAGGAATGTCATTCCAATAGTATGTACCCCAAGGGCATGTGAATGTCATTTTATGCTGATATTTAGGGCAATACGAATTTGATTATAACCCGAGCAACCATCCATGAGGGACATCTCATATCCTACTGTAAGGTCAACTATGATATTTATGTTTGGTAATGGGAAGTCATCCTTTAGACATGCTTCATTTAGGTCCCAAAAATATTTGTAGATGTGGATTTGACCATCTGGCTTTGTGACAGGTACAAGATTGGATATCCACTCAGCATAGTCTATAGACCGTATGAATCCCACATTCAATAGTTTCTTAAGTTCTTCTTTGACTAACAAGACAATTTGAGGATGCATTTTTCAGAGCTTCTATTTCCCTGGCTTGGCATTTGGAAGTAATGGAAAATGGTACAAAACTAATTTTGGATCCAACCTAGGCATATTAGAATAGGACCATGCAAGATTAATCTTTTTCTTTGAAAAGAACTTGTGAAATTTGATTTTCTCTTCTTCCGTCAAGGATGTTGCTGAGAGGACAATTTTGGGATCTTATGTTGTAGATATGTTGACTTCCATGGTGTCCTCTATGAGCATTTCCAATCTTTCCTAATTCATGGGAAGAAAGTCCAATCCTCCATCTTTAGGTGCCTCAGAGAGGTTTTCATGGTCTGCAGATACATCCTTTATTTCTACTTTTTTATCATCAGAAGGCGCCTTTTGGTTTTCACCTAAAAATGTGTCATTTTTTGTTTTATTTTTATTTTTCATTTTGTGACTAGAGGATGGAGTAGTCTCCTTGAAGTAAGCTACATGATCTACGTCAATAGAAAATCCAGCCTTGTGATCTCCACTTGGTATGCCCTCACGTAGTCCCATGAATTTTGCAATGGCCTCATCATTCTAAAATATGTCCATAACTGGTGGGCCCCGTTGATCCCAATCAATTAGTTGTAGGTAGACTAAGCAGATACCATCATCAGTATTGGTTAATGGTCGGGAAGATACATAAAGCATCTAGATGGATTTAGAGAGGTTAAAGATAAAATTGTCATCATCCAACTCCCAATCGAACTCTATCCAATATTCTCCTTCACTTGATCCATACTCATTGTAAAATTAAAGGAAAAATGGACTACCTTTGGGGTCAATAGTGTCATTTAGTGAATCAGATGAATCCAAATGAGGGTCACTATTGTTAGATGGCTGGACAGATATGTCGGGCTTATCGCTAATAGGACTGGAAGATGATTCAGACTTGTTCGTTGGGAAAAAGAGTCTATCCCAACTTTCTCATTTCTTTGGGATCTTAGGATTTTCATTATTTAGTGTTGGATCAATCTTAAAAAATTTCCAAAATCTTTCTTCAAATGTAGGTTCTCCAGGTTCAAGGAACAATTCATTGAGGCAACAGTCACTTAGTGATTGTTGGGAGCCAAATTCCCATTCATGGGAGTCAGTTTCAATAAGGGATTCCTCAATAGTCTCGACACTTTCTAAAGCATTCACACTCTCACTCTAGGGTACATTGGTACATTGATCATCATTTTTGGGTAGCTCGAACCCTAACCCAAGATGCTTTGGTCGTTGAGAAGGTATTATTGGTTCACACATTCCATTTTAATTTCTACCAAGGCCACTAGTTCCATTGTAGCCCTTTGCCTTCATTATATCATATCCTTTGCCATATATTTGGACTGGTAATGGGGATGGATCTTTGGGGCCCTTATAAATCCAAGTTGATATATCCTTGATGTCTTCTTTTCTTATTTCACCAAATTTTTAAAAAATGTGTGATTGAGGAACTTTGAAAATTTCCTTAGGTTCCATTCTAAAATAGGGTCGACTATAAACTTTAGGAGACTTGGGTATTTTGGTGATGTAGTAGGTCATACTTAGTTTAAATTCCCCACAACCTAGGTCCTAGATCTTGACATTAGAATAAACCTTTGGGATAGAGGGGGATGGTGTGGTGGAAGACATGGAAGGAGTGGACATGGACGATGAGGTGAGTATGTATGAGTCAATGAATTTGGAAGAAGAGGAACTTGGAGCTTCTTGGTTGATGGGAACTTGATGTTCTAAAATACCCCTTAGATTAGTACAATAGTAAAAGGGATTGGGGTCTCCATATATGGTGATTTCTGTGTCGTGAAAGGAAAACTTCAGGCATTGGTGATAGGTGGATGGAATGGCTTTGAGGGTGTGAATCCAAGGTCATCCAAGCAAGATGTTATAAAGTAATTCAAGATCCAGGACTTGGAAATTTTTGTTTATAATGACTGGCCCAACTCTAATACGAAGAGTGATAACACCTCGAGAGGAACATTCTTCATCATCATACGCCTTTATAACAATACTCTTTGTAGAATCTATGCATCAAAAAATCCTAGATTCTTAACCAATTTTAAGGAGCATATGTTCAGTCCTGTTGCGCTATCTACTAAAACTCGTATGACCTTATGCTTATGGATAAAGACTTGAATGTGTAGTGCATCGTTATGATTGGACTTTAGTGATGAATAGTCTTGATTTGAAAATGTTACGTGATGGGGTGTAGTGAGGTATCCCACCATGGCTTCAAATTGGTTGACATCAATGCCATGAGGGATAGAGGACTCTTGTAAGGTTTTTTCAAGTATGGACTTATGCATGGGAGAAATGTGTAATAGCTCAAGTATAGAGATTTGAGTGGGTGTCTTTCCTAGTTGATCAATAAGGTTAAACTTTCCCTTAGGTTGTGACTACTTAGTGGATGGACTTGATTGTGACTGCTTAGCAGATAGTCCATGGATCATGATCTTTGGTTACCTAGGGGGAGGAGGACTAGCTATGGTGATTTTTTCACTTAAGGTAGTGGCAGTACACTTAGGTGCTCTCTTGACAGTGATTGTATTTACATATTCGTCATCAGTTCGGGTGTGGTTGATAATGGTTCCACCAAAATAGTTGATGGAGGTGCGAGTGTAATTGGCACGGTTATTATTAGTCTTAGGACTTAATGTAGAGGGATTATTAAAACCATGGTCCTGCAGTGGGTTCTTGTGAATAGTATGGTCTGCATTTCATGAAAATTGTGGCCCACCTAGTTCAATTATGCAATTTTTAATGAGGTATTGTACCAAGTTTCTTAATTGTCGACAAGAAGATGCTTTATTCCATTTAGCATGGTGATAATCACAAAAAGAGTTATCATCTCACCATGATGGTTTAAAATGTCATGGGTCATATGGCTTAGGGTCCTCTAATGTGATGACACCATTTTGAAGGATATTTTTAAGAATTTCTTCAATTGGTTCACCTAAGGTAGTATATGTGCATCTCTTGGGGAATTGCCTATTCTATTGTGGCTGCCGTTGGTTTTGACTGTTTTGATTGTTATGATTATTTTGAAGAGCATTAGTAGCAGGTGTTTGTGTACTCACTGGTGTGTTTTTTGGTGGAGATCCTTTAAGAGTAAGGACATGACCCATTGTGTTTATTGCTTTGGCATCAACAACGCCATCATTGGTAATATGTTTATTCTTGACCCAATATTTATTCTTGTCCATGGGTAGGTTTGTGTTTGTGTTCTTAGGACCATATTTTAGTTCACCCTTAGCAATAATAGCCTTCTCAAGTTGGACACCCTTTTTGACTAAGCCTGTGAAGATTGTGCAACAGTGGACTTGCAAGCCATATTTTAATGGGCCTAGGAGTGTTTGGACAAACATGTTGACTTTTTCTTTTTTAGGTATGTCAATATGGCAATGACTTGCTAAGCTTTTCCATCTTTGAAAGAATGGGATAAAAGTCTCACCAACTTCTTCTTGTGTAAGTGTGCATAAACTGGTGATGGATACATCTGTGTCAATGTTATAAGCATAATTTTCCGCAAATCTATGGCAAGTTCATCCCATGATTTTATGCCTTTTTGTAAAGTGGAAAACCATTCAAGTGTGGGGTCTACAAGGCTCTTAGGAAACAGTCTCATCAAGTAAGTGTGTTCATAGGCAATATCCATACAATTAGTCATGAATTCTCAAATGCGTTCAATAGGATTTGTCTTTCCCTTATACTTAGTAAAGTTTGGTGCCACATACCCAGGAGGGAATGGTGGCATGTACAAACTTGTGTCGAAAGGGTATGGACATAGGTCATATGATGTGATGAGCCTAGTTTATGGCCTAGTTTTGGGTAGAATTTATTGTTTATTTGCTAAAGATATCATGGACCTTAATGTTAAGTGTTGACATTTTTATGATATTTCCTCAGAACTATTGACATTGAGCTTAATCCTATTTCTCTAAAATTTTAATGATAATGGCATGTTATATGGAATATCTATATTAAGTCTACATGTGGTTATTGAATGTTCTTTAAGGTAGTTATAGATGTTCAATTATTGTGCGTGCTAACATTTCCATGCAGATATAATTTGAAGATACTAAGTTGAGAAAGACACCTCCAGCTGGGCATGCACCATAATGTCCAACAAGGGAATCATTCAAAGGTCAAAGGAGGTCAATGAAAAAAGACTCCCCATGTAAACCAAATGTAACTTCCTTGTAGTGGTATTTATTGATGTTGAGAAAATGTGTGTGTTACTGTAGTGCTAAATCTGCGGTTAGACCTGCATATCTGACCAGATTCCATGCATGCATAATTTATGCCACTCTATTTTCTATATTTTCCTTAAATGGCATCCTCCCAATTTGTGGAGTTGACTGCCCTGTTTAGTTGGTAATATAAATTAGGATTATATGCTCCTTTTTAGAAGGTTGTATGATTCAATATTGTACTTGCATTTTTAGTTTTCAGCGATACAGTTATGCTACTCTTTTGTACTCATGTTTTCTAATGAATAAAATAAAGTTCTAAGTTTGAGCATCTAAGTTTTTCATTAGTTTAGTGGATACATACCCAAAGGGGCCCACTTGGTGAGTAATCCATCCTTTAGTTTAGTATTAGTTTAGTATTACTTTTTGTTCAGTAATTAGTTAAGAATCTAGCATTGACTGTTCCTGCAGCCACTAGAATTCCATTATGTGACTGTTCCTACAACCAAAGCATACATAGTATTTTTCTATTTGTTGTTTAGATTTTCATTTTTGTCATGCATTTATAGGTTAATATGGTTGTTGATTTATGTTCAACATTTATGTTATTCCTTTCCAAGCAATTTACTTTTAATATTGCATCTTTCTTAGCTATAGAATGAAAATTGCTACTTCGATGTCCTAGTGCACATACTGTGATGACCCATTTCAAGTTCACATCGTTGGGTTGACAAGTTAAATGCACCTTCATGATAATTGAATGGATATTCAGTTTGGATTTCCAATCTCTAAATCATAGCTGTAAGGGCTTAGTTGTTAAATCATTGTAGGAGGTGGACATTTTTGGTGTCGCTATCAGGGATGGTGTCAAACTAGGGAGTTCTTTGGAGTCATTGGTAGTTTCTCTTTTTGTAGTGTTTATAGAAGTTTTTCTTAATATACCCCCATTTAGGAAGTAATGGCCCCTTATACTTTACCAATTCTTTATGTGAGCTGGTTGATAGTGAGTTGATACCACATGCATAGGAAGGAGAAGGGATACTTATGGGAGATTCATTCCTAACAATCCTAATCCATTCTAGCAAGTTGAATATCAAAACCTACCAAGAGAAGAAGAAGAAGAAGATCCACGCCCCTTTCTAGATGCATTTCCTGATTTGACTAGCTCTGAAGTCTCTTCTGAATACCAAAATCAGCTTAAGAATCCCTTTGCTTTGGAACTACATCAAGCAAGTATGGGTGATGCAAATAGAAACATACCTAACCAACCAGATTTTCCATTCCCCATTTCCCATAAGAGTGAAGTTGACAACATAAAAAATATCCCTACTTCAACACTCCCTAAGTTTTATGGACTTGTGATACAAAATCCTAATACCTTTTTCTTTGAGTTTGACATACTCTATAGGAGTTATGACTATAGGACCAATGCCCATAGGCTTAATATATTTCCAACCACTCTAAAAGAAGTTGCATTAAGATGGTTCATGAGCCTAGGGAGAGATACTATGGAAAATTAGGAGGACATGAAGACAAAATTCCTTGAGAAATATAAGGAGTATTGCAGGGGCAGTGACATGAGAGGAGGTGACATTTTCAGGATGTAGCAAAAGGAAGATGAGAGCCTAGAGGATTATATTGCAAGGTTTCTATTTTTCCTACATAAATCTCCACACCATACACTTAATGAAGACTCACAAAAGTTGTTTTTCCTAAGATGAATCAATGATAGTTGCACTGATGTCTTGGACCTGATGGGAAGCTTCAAAGAAAGGAAGCTTTACCAACCTTCCATGGGTAAGTCATCTACTAATGGAGTTTCAAGAATGGAGATTACTCATTTGCTAGAAAACTTCAAGCAAGACATCATAAACAATCTAACTACTCAGCTAGATGCACTTCAGACCAAGAAGAAGAAAGAGGAAGTAGAGGCAATTTAGGCAAAGTATTGCCCCCATTGCAAACAAAATGATTGCAGATGCAAGATGGTAGCCAATATTAAAGGAAAGTAGATTGCACCCGAGTTCAAGCTAATTCAGATTGAAGAAGATCAAGTCTACTATGTTGCACAAAGGAGGCCTTGGGCTCTAAGACAAGGTATGCCACCAGATCCACTCTCTTATGTTGGGCCATATTTCAATTCCTATTCATCTAGTAACCAATGGTAGCCCCCATATCAATCTAGCTATGGAGGATATCCACCAGAACCTTTGGATAACCCCCAAATGCTTGGCCCAATCATCAAAACTCTTCAACCATGTGGCAGCAACCTCAGGGGAATTGGCAACAATTTCAAGGGCATTGGAAACCACCTCTAGGAAATTGGTAACAAACAAATCAATGTAGGGGAGGACAACAATGGCCTACCTAGACAACCAATTACATGCAACCACCTTCTAAACCCCAATAGCCTACTATAATGCCTCTACCTGCTAAATCAAGCTCAAATGCACCTAAACCTACTCTGCTACCAGCTCAACCCACACCCAATCCAAATAAGAAACCACAACAATAGCCTATATACTTTGCTAATTAAAATCAATTCCCTGCATATGTTGTGAGTGTAAGTGACATGCACTTACAATTAGGAACTACTTTAACATCAGCTTCCAAGCCCATTATCATTGAGCTTCTTATGGAAGAGGAGGAGGAACCTCTGAATGATCCCATTCATCCAAGTGCACCTAAAAATCCTAAACTAGTCCAAGTCAAGCAGACTGAACAAGAACCACCATTTCCTTAGAGATTGGATATTTCCAAGAAGAAGGAAGAAAAGGAGGACACAACCTTTGATATATTGGATCAGATGAAGCATATATGTGTCCAGATACCTCTATTTCAAGCCTTAAATGATGTCCCAATCTATGGAAAGGCAATCAATGAAGCATGCCTCAAGAAGCTAGGTAGGAAGAAGAAAGACCCCACTATGGTTCATGTGGTGGGACAACAAGCTGATATCATGCTTGGAAAAGTGACCATCCCCAAGTACAATGACCCAAGTAGCCCTATGGTAGAAGTTGTTATAAATTGGATTCAAATAAAGAATTCTCTAATTGATTTAGGGGTAGCAATAAATGTAATGACCAAGGACATCCTACAAAAACTAAACGTTGCAAGCATGAGATCTACTCCTACTATCCTACAACTTGTTGATAGTTCTACTATTAAGCCCAATGGTATAGTGGAGGATCTTGTGGTGATTCTAGACTCCTGGGAGTACCCAACAAACTTCATGATTCTTTCTCCTATAGTTACACTAGGTAGGTATCCCATTATTCTTGGAAGGCTATGGTTAGCAACTAAAACACATATATTGGATGTTGGTCAGGTGGTATGACCAAATTTATAATGGGTAGAGTACCAAAAATGTTTTTCTTTATCCTCCTGCTCAGCCATCCCATGATGAGGATAATCCCATGTGGCCACATGTTGGTGAAGAGGCTGAGGAAGTTAATTCTATGGTGTAGCTTATGATGTTAGGAAGAAGCTCCTTCATGCAAATTCAAGATGAAGATGAATTATTGGTTAACATCATTCAAAACTATTGTGAAGTGGAGGAAGCATCATTTTCTCATTCTACCACTCTAGTCAAGACACTTCTTCCTATTCTTCCTATGACCATTGTTCTTGTAGACAAACTTCCTGCAACAACAGGTATGTCCCATATATTACTACTATATGAACTCAAGGCACCATGTGTTAAAGAAGAATCTATGATAGATTTAACTACACAAGTACAGGTGTCAAAAGGGAAGTATCTAAATGTTAACAACAAACTGGGTGAGGAACAACAATTGTTATTGAAAAAATTATTGAAGACCCATCAACATGCATTTGCATGGGAATATCATGAGATGAAGGGATTGTATCCTAAGATTTGCACTCACAGAATTTATATTAGAGATGATTGCACCCTAGTGAGGTAGCCACAAAAAAGAATTAACCCTGCATTGAGAGAAATTGTAAAAGGAGAACTACAGAAGTTGCTAGATGTAGGATTTATCTACCCCATTTTAGATAGCCAATGGGTGTCTCCATTAGTGATTGTGCCTAAAAAATAGAAGAAATGGCGAGTTTTTGTTGATTATAGAGAACTTAATCTTGCTACCAAAATGGACCATTTTCCATTAGCTTTCATAGATCAAGTTTTGGACTCACTTGTAGGAAAGAAATACTTTTCTTTTCTAGATGGATTCAACGGCTACAACCAAACCTAAATTGCACTAGAAGACCAAGAGAAGACCAATTTTACCTATCTATCAGGGACCTATGCCTACTCGGTACTCCCATTTGGCTTATGCAATGCACCTGCAACTTTTCAGAGGGTAGTCATTAGTATATTTTTAGACATTTCTCATGATTGCATGGAAATTTATATGGATGACTTCACCACCTATGGTGCTAATTTCAATGAAGCATTGGAAAATCTCAGGTAAGTCCTATAGATATGTGAAAATCACAATCTCTCTTTAAATAGTGAAAAGTGCTTCATGATGATGTAGGAAGGTGTAGTTCTTGGACACTACATCTCTCACAAAGGAATTCAAGTAGATCCTACAAAGATTGATGTAATCACAAATCTGCCCACACCTACAAAATAGAAGGATGTTAGGAGTTTCTTGGGCCATGCAGGATATTATAAGCAGTTTATCAAGGATTTTATCAAACTAGCAGCACCATTGTATACCCTCCTCACTAAATATGTTGAGTTCCAGTGGACTAAAGATTGTGACAAGGCATTTTATGATTTGAAGGTAGCCTTGACTCATGCTCCTGTACTCAAAGGACTTAATTGGGAGCTCACTTTCCACATCCATATAGATGCATCAAATTATGTCATAGGAGAATACTTAGGAAAAAAAGAAGGATCTATTGAAAATTCCATTTATTTTGTTAGGAAAAATTTGCAAGGAGTTGAATTCAACTATACAGTGATATAGAAAGAAATGTTGGTAGTGATCTATGCCCTAAACAAATTAAGGCACTACATAATAGGCTATCAATTATTTGTGCACACTGATCATGCAACCATTAGATATCTCATGAATAAACCTCTGATCACAGGTAGGCTTGCAAGATGGTTATTGTTGATGCAAGAGTTTGACATAACCATTGTGGATAAACTAGGGAAGGCCAATGTTGTTGCAGATTCTTTTTCAAGGTTGACTACATCAAAAGATAATCAAGCCATAAATGACTCTTTTCCTGATGAGCATCTATTCTCCATCAGTGTACAAACACCTTGGTATGTTGAAATAGCTAACTACCTGGTCACAGGTAGATTTACACCTCACTTCTCTCCAAAAGAGAGAAGGGAACTCATTGAAAAATCTTTTCCTTTCTCATGGATTGCTAGATGTTTGCTCTATATTGGACTAGACCATGTCACGAGGAGATGTGTGAGAGAAGATGAGACATATGACATTTTTCATGCATGCCACAATGAACCATGTGGAGGAAATTTTGTATCCAAGAGGACAACAATGAAGATTTTGAACACAAGATATTATTGGCCAACACTCCACAAGGATGCAAGAAGGTATACTAGAAAATGTGATAAATGTCAAAGAATGGGAAAACCAACTAGATTTGATGAGATGCCACTTTTCCCTCAAGTAGTAATTACTCCCTTTGACAAGTACGGATTGTATTTTGTAGGACCCATTGACCCTCCATCAAATGGCAAGTCTTATATCCTGGTATGCACTGATTATGTAACTAAATTGGTATAAGTTAAGGCCATGAAGCATGCAAGAGATAAAAAGGTTGCAAAAATTATTTATGAGGAGATTTTCACAAGGTATGGAGTTCCAAGAGAGATAGTGATTGATCAGGGGACTCAATTCACATCAACCATTGTTGTAGCACTAGTTAATGAGTACAACATAAGACACATGAATTCTACTCCTTATCACCCTCAAGCGAAATGTCAAGTTAAGGTGACCAATAGAGAAATTGAAGCTATTCTGACCAAAATTGTAGATATCCACAAAAAGGACTGGGAAAACAGATTACAAGAAGTTGTTTGGGCCTACGGAACTACTTGGAAAACAACTACAACCTTCACTCCATTTGAATTGTTGTATGGAAAGACAACCATGATGCCCATTGAATTTGAACATAAGACTCTTACAACTGTAGTAGATATGGGGATGGATATCTCTAAGGAAGAGAGAGAAAGGCTAGTGCAGCTGAATTTTTTGGACGAGATGAGGAGAGAAACCTTGCATCACACTGAGGTAGTGTAGAATTAGAGAATAATGTGGCATGATAAATTTATCAAGGACAAGAAATTCCAACCAGGTGACTAGGCATTGCTTTATGATTCCAGATATTAGGACAATGATAGAAAATTGGAGAGAAGGTGGCTAGGACCATATGAGGTTGTTGAAGTATTGCCTAATGGTGTTGTTCAACTCACTACTATTGACCCAGTTAGATTTAAGTTGCTTGTAAATGGTCACCACCTCAGATTATATCACAAACCAGCTTCCAAGGAGAAGTTCCTACAACAATTCACTCAACATGCTACACCTGAGCTTCCTACAACCAAAGGAAGTAGACCTAGCATCCCTCCTTCTGGCTAATTAAGGTATGTACTTGTCATAATAAAGACTTGCACTTCTGTGGGAGTCCATTTCTTTCCCATCCACCCATTCACCCATCCATTTCCACCTTTCTCTCTCTTCCATCACATCACTTCATTCCACTCCACCCCATTTTCATTAATTGCTCAACTTATTTCCTAAAAAGGTGAATGGTAATTTCTCCACAATATTTACAATGAATCTTCCACACATTCAGGTATATGTGCATTAATTGCTATATCTTAATTATCTTTAAATGCATTCATTTAATTGTTGTACGCTAGTATGGATGCTCACCATAGCATGCCAATATTCCCTACCCCTGTCAAATCATCATTCTACATGTGATGACACATGCCCAAATTTAGGTTGGGGGGGAGGAAAAAGATGTGAATATTTTTCCCACATGTCAGTCCATGTTGGTCTACATCAGCCAAATTTAAATTGAGCTAATTTGAAATCTAAGTGAGAGGTCAGCCCACATGCGTGAAGTGACACCAACTGCTATTGCCATTTCCCCCCATCATATATTTCCTTTATTACTCCTTCCTTTCTATTATTAACCCTATCCTATCTCAAGTTGCAAATAAAATGAAAGTTAAAAAGGGAAAATTCAATTGACATTGGCACTAGAAATTTGGCGAGTGTTGCAGAAAGGTGAATTTGGTTTTCAAACAAGAATTGTAGGGAGGAAACTACAGAGTGTTTGTTTGATTGCAGACAATGGGAGGTGGGTTAATTCGAAATGAAATCACCATGCATGATGTATTACTATAGGATGCACAATGCTTGGCCGAATTCAAAAACTGCAAGTGGATAGACTACTTCCTGAAGCTAGATGATTTTGATGAAGACATTGCACTAGAATTCACCTAGACATTGTCTAAAGGGAAGGCCATGGTAAAAGGGTTGGAGGTCATAGCAACTGAAGAAAGAATTGTAGAAGTTATAGGGTTACCTATTGATGGTGAAAATTACCCTATTCCTAGAGACACTATGTCAGCTAGGGCTGAATTTACGAAGCTAAATGACCCTGCATTGAGCATAGATAAATAGGGAGAAAAGAGAATGTCTCTGCCCAACCCATGGTAGTAGATAGCTATCTGTCATAAAATATATCACCTATGAAGGTCTCCAATCAAATTTTCATTCTATGCACTTCAATCTTTTGAATCATATGAGGTGTGGGAAGAGGATGAATGTGTCGAACGTGCTATCCAACCTTCTTTCAATCATGGTGGCCAAGAATCAGAAAGGTAGGGATAATTTGATTTCCCACCATTGTTTGATTAAATTTCTAGTTGAGAAGTCTCTACATGATGTATCTAGAATGACCTGGGATGAACTCATAAAAATTGATCAAATTAGACTTGAGAACTTGCAACCTAGGGTTTTACCTCAACCCTGTAGGTCTAGTAGGAGATTGAGCATGGCTAAAGCCACTCTTGGTGCTTCAACCTATAGCACAGGCCTTAGTGCAAACCCTCCTATAACAAAAGAAACAATAGAAATTAGCTCTTCTCAAACTGAGCACTCAAACAAAGAAAGTTATCCCCCATATTCTAATAATGATATTTTGACTTGGCATCCTAATGAAAACTAGGGCACAAAAAAGAGAGGTAGAAATGAGAAAAGGAAAAGCTAAGAAGCAATTGATAGAAAAAGAAATACCAAGCTATAGGAAGCGGAAGGCTGACACTGTTCATCCTGTAGCTAAAGAAAAACATGAGAGCCCTCCCAAAAAATCAAGACTTGTCAGACCAACCTTTGGTACACCTCCATAGGGAAGCCCTAAGTCTAGAGAAATATCACATGAATACAAAGAAGCTCCAATGGGGCAAGTGAATGTCGAGGAAGAGGTTGTATTTAAGATGACAACAAACATAACATTGACAGATCTTCCTGACATTGCAAAACAAATGGAGAATCAAGGGTATGAGAAAAAGTAGGATTTCCTATAGCAAGAGTTCTTGCATTAACAACAAAAACAAGAACAATCAATACCCCTGCACAGCCTAAATTAACAAGACATCCTAAATCCTTGCAGTTAGTACTATATGGAGAGCAAGCATTAGTGCCAGGGAAAATGCTAGTAGGAATGCGTAAACCCCCTGATTTCTTAATGCACATTGTAGCTATACATTTATGGAAGGAAATGCAAAGAAGAGAAGAAGAATGGGAGGAGAAGTGCATATTGAAGAAGGAAATTCAAAAGAAAGATGAGGAGATTGAATACAAGGATGTAAAAATTGCCACATTGAAGAAAAACGTGGATGATATGGCAACCTTAGTACCAAAAATTTTAGAGTATAGGGCCCCTCCAAGGGTCTATGCTCTGCACTTGAAGGAGAACTATCTTTCATTTAAGTTGGGAAGATTTGTCTCATGTTTGAATCCTTATATTGAGACCCCCATTGAATTTTTCAATGCTTATTGAATTGCTTCCCCTAAGATGAATTTGTTGTGTGAGTTTTATTTGCATAATTATGTTGTGACTCAAGACCATGATTGGAACCCACTGTTGTATGTTGGAGATGTCCAATTAAGGGAATTTATGTCTTGGGTACAAAATGAGATTAGTTGGGGACAACAACATGGGGCTTATAAACAATTGAAGTCCAACATCCCTCTGCCCATTAGGGCTGAATCAAGGAATCCAAGGGGCATTTACAAGGAATGACATAGAATGTTTTTTTAGACCTAGCTATGGTAATAGGATTGTGTCTTGGATAGAAGCAGTCTATAGTGAGTATGAGGTAAAGGAAAAAGAAAAAGAGGAAACCATGAAGAGATACCTCTCACAAAGATGGAACAGTCTAAATGATGAGCTAAAATAAGATGAGCCTCATTCCATCTAGAACTATGCAACAACACTTAAGAGAATTCAAAAATATATACAAGTTGGAAGAATAAAGGGATGATTTTGGCTTCCCTTAAATTTTCAACCACCCCTTCTGATGTGGCCCATACCAAAATTCAAATTTTACAACTATGAAATTGCTGCAGAGAGACAGAGATGCAGACAAATTGGACAGACTCATAGGATTCTATTGGGACCCTAATTCACGAACAACAAACACTAATGTAGGGTAGTTTTCAATTGCAAATCTTAGAGTATTGACCAAGCAGAAGAATAACCCTTCCCTTGCTAGAGGACTAGGAAGACCTTAGGTTGGGGGAAGTGATGAGCCTAGTTTATGGTCTAGTAGAATTTATGGTTTATTTGTTGAAGATATCATGGACCTTGATGTTAAGTGTTGATATTTTTATGATATTTCCTTAGAACTATTGACATTCGGCTTAATCTTATTTCTGCAAACGTTTAATGATAATGGCATGTTATATGGACTATCTATATTAATTCTTCATGTGTTTGTTGAATGTTCTTTAAGGTAGCTATAGATGTGTAATTATTGTGTGTGCCAACATTTCCATATAGATATAATTTGAAGATACTAAGTTGAGAAAGACACCACCAATTGGGCAGGCACCATAATGTCCAACAAGGGAATTGTTCAAAGGTGAAAGGAGGTTGATGGTAGAAGATTCCCCATGCAAACATCATGTAACCACCTTGTAGTGGTCTTTATTGATGTTGAGCAAACATGCACGTTATTGCAATGCTAAATCTGCGGTTGGACCTGCATGTCTGACCAGATTCCATGCATGTGTAATCATCATCGCTCCACTTTCTCTGTATTCCCTAAATTTCATCCTCCCAGTTAGTGGAGTTTACTACCCTATTTAGTTGGTAGTATAAATAAGGATTAGATGCTCCTTTTCAGAAGGTTATGTGATCCAATATTGTACTTGCATTCTTAGTTTTTAATGATATAGTCATGCTACTCTTTTGTACTCATGTTTTCTGATGAATAAAATAAAGTTTAGTGTTTGAGCATCTAAGTTTTACATTAGTTTAGAGGATACTTACCCAAGGGGGGCCACTTGGTGAGTAATCCATCCTTTAGTTTAGAATTAGTTTTGTATTACTTTCTATTTAGTAATTAGTTAAGAATTTGGCATTGATTGTTCCTACAGCCACTAGAATTCCATTATGTGATTGTTCCTATAGCCAAAGCAAACAGAGTAGTTTTCTGTTTGTTGTTTAGATTTTCATTTCTGCCATGCATTTCAAGCTTACTATGGTTGTTGATTGTTGTTCAACATTTATGTTATTAATTTCCAAGCAATTTACTTTCAGCATAGTATCTTTCTTAGTTGTAGAATGAAAATGGCTACTTCGAGTTCCTAGTGCACATACTGTGTTGACCCATTTCAAGTTCACATCCCTGGGTTGACAAGTTAAATGCACCTTCATGATGATTGAATTCTATTTAGTTTGAATGTACAATCTCTGAATCACAACTCTAAGGGCTTAGTTGTTAAATCATTATAGGAGGCCGACATGGCGTGTGAGACTTTTTATTTGACATTTGCATTGTCTCTATTTGTTTTTTGCAAATTTCCCACTCGAGTTTTGAAAGCATCAATTATAGGATTGTTTGTTGCATTACACATGGGAGTGATGGATATCCCATGAGTTCCAAGTTGTTGGGATGAGATGTTGTGATTTTGTTGTGTGCTGTGTTGTTGTGAGATGTATGACATGTTTTGATTTGAATGTCGTTGGTATTGCAAGTTTTGATTAGGGATGTGTTGATGAGTGTGGATGTGTGATGCATATGTAGGAATATGTCCTCCCACCATGTTGGTTGATATTTGTAGAATGTGTTGACCTTGATTGTTTAGCTACCCAAAGCCTTGTCCTGATTGGTAGAATTGTCCATGGGGGAATGTTTGTGTTTTTCCCTTGGGAAGTATTGCTACTAAGTTGTGATGACGTGTTGACATTTGGTTGTGGTCCTCTAATGAAAACACATCATTTATTTCCCCAAAGGGATGGAATGAAGACCCCATGAAAGGATTTGCTGATGTTGCCATGGTACTAGATAAAGCTCCAAATAGGGAGTTTGAAGAGCTTGCCCCCATTGATAGGGATTTAAAGGTAACTCCAATTGACTGTGAGGATGTTGTTGACATTGTTGGCATTGATTATGACATAGCTTGCAACATAGTTGGTGTCCCTCCAATGGATGTTACATTGATTGTGTTGGAATTGCTTTGATTGGATGTTTCATTAGAGGTGGCATTGGTAGTGCTTGTGGCAACTTGTGAGGTGGCACCAACAAAGGTATTGTTTTCATTGTTTTGGGGTTGACTAGTGTTGGACGAATTATTGGCATGGTTGTTATTGGCATTGTGATTGGATGATGCTTCCCTTAGAGTATTTATATCAAATCCACATGGCAATTTAGCCTCTTGGTCCAAGAGCATGGCTAGATATCTTTGTGGGTCATGTAAGACTAAATATTCCACGAAGGAGGGTATGTTAGGATTTTGAGCTGCATCTTCTGGGTCTTCATTATACACATCCATATTCATCTCTATGCATGAATGATTCAAAGGGGTTACATGACAAATATGACATGTTCATTCCGCTGAAAGCATTGATGAAAGATGCGTGTTGGTTTATGTTTTGATTCATGTCATTGGAAAAGATATAAGTGTTGGTGTCTTGTCCAAAATTAGCCATTTGTCTTCTTTTTCTTTGAAGCCTAGTCTCAACCATATAAGGGATTGCTCAAATTAGGAAGAGGGATGAAATTGACAACTAAATAATGACACTGTAATTTTTTTTTGGATTTTTGGATAAGGGATGCAAATGTAAACTGTGTTTTTGGGATTTTTAGATAAGGAATGCAATATGACAACGTTGTCTAAAGGAAAGGACAACAGACAATGATGCCTATTTTTTTGGATTTTAGGAATAAGGTTTGCAAAATGAGAACTAAGATGACTTGAAATTTTTAAAGGTATGCCAATGCAAAGGTCTAAATTAGTTGGAGGAAAGTTACTCAACCACCCTAAGCTTGTTCTATGTCTTAATTTGGGTCATCAAAGGACTTACTAATGTGACTAAAGGAAAAGGTGACAAGATGAGAAATTGAGCTTTCCTAACTAGACTTTTGTGCTGGAAAGTCTCACAAAAATGACAATGACTAAAGCAACTAAAGTTGACTAACTCCAATGACCACCTACTCTTGAAGGAAATTATTTTGCAAAGTACAGACAGGTTTCCTAATCCCAAAATATACAAATGAAATGAGGATCTAAGGACTTGTTTATGACTGAAAATGAAGATGATGGACTTCTAAAGATGCAACTAAAAATTAGGAAAGTTTGGACCTATGGGTAAATGCAAGCTAAAGATGCAAATAATGGAAGATTTGAGCCATTTTATTTTTGGTTTTTGATAGAGGTTGCTGGAAAAAGATGTTTGATGAAAAATTAGACAAGTTTTCTCTCAGGTTTTAGACTGCAATAGTGTTTTAGTGTTTGCAAGGTAAAGATTCCATTCAGTTTGGCAGATGCATCACAACTTCAGTGAATGTAGCTCTATAGATAGAAAATGCAACTCAGTAAATCAATTGTGATGTTTTGTTGAGAAAATGAGGTTCAAGATAGGAAAATGCATTACAAAGAATAGTGAATGCAGCTTATTAGAGTGAATGCATTGTAGAAAATGTCAAATGCGGCACAAAAAGGTGAATGCATTGTAGCAGATGTGGTGCAGGCAAAATGAACCTAATTTGTTTGTAATTTTTGACAAATTTTTGAATTTTTTGAAGTTGAATGATTGTTTCCAGATTTGTGAAATGGTGTTTGTTTGCTTCATGTCTTAGAAAACACTTGGAAAACACAATATTTTGTTTGAACATGCACAAAGAAGACAAGTACAACCCTAGGTTAGGCAAGGACTATATTTGCTAGATTCCACGTGGGTTTCCGCTACCACACTTATTCTTAGTCGATGAATCTAGAAGCTTGGCCACATGGGCTCCCCCTTACAGTGCACTCACTTCTCAAGTCAACCAAGCTTCCAACCCCCATAACTCACCCATGGTAGGTTGATCACCTCTACTAAGAACTACGAGAATGTGGATGCCTTCACAATAGTCATTGTTGCATTAGCAAATAGATAGGATTTTGGCCACTACACAAAAAGGGTTCTAGTGAATACTCAGGGACACGACACCTCAGGAGTGTATATCAAGCCACTTAAGGCTTTAACCAATCTACTAGGGGCTCTTATAACTTTAAAAGAAAAGGTAGGTACCTATTTTCAAAAGGCACTACATGGCTAAGGCCTACATACCATGAGGACTTGACAATTTAGACTCATCCTTTTATATACTGGCCTAAGCGAAAAACCAGTTGTTGTCATTCCCTCTTTTGAGGTAGGCCCCTTTAAGTTTCAAAAACATAAAATAGATGGGTCTGGTTTTCTGATCACCTAGTTTGCTCAAGGTGAGAGCATAATCACCTACCACCTTCAAGCACAATCAAGCAAAGTTCTTTGAACCTCCTAATTAAATCTAAGTGTGACAAGAAAATGTTCTTTTTAAAGCACCAATGGAAGTGTTTTCTAATCTAAAAAAAACACAAGA
This sequence comes from Sequoia sempervirens, assembly GCA_007258455.2. Lineage (NCBI taxonomy): Eukaryota > Viridiplantae > Streptophyta > Pinopsida > Cupressales > Cupressaceae > Sequoia > Sequoia sempervirens. Next base: position 259,379,512 of record VDFB02000013.1, on the reverse strand, counting down.
GTTTTTCAAAAGAAAAATCCTTGGACATTCGAACCTAGAAAACCACTTGTTAGTAGTCTCAAAAAGATGCCTTAGACCCACAAAAATTCAATGCCACATGCTGCAACATTAGATTAGTAATTAGAAAAACCCCTAGACTATTAGATTCAAATGAGAAATCTGAATTTTTTTGAAAAAAACTGAAAGAAAAAATTTACCAGACAAATGCATCGTAGCAGAGAAAATGCGCCGTTCTACATGGAAAATGTGGCTTAGTTCTCTATGCTAGAATCTGATAGGTGGATGCGTCAATATGCAAAATAGATGCGTTGCGGTCTACAAATGCATCACTCTGGATGGCTAATGCATCAGATTTTGAGCGAATGTGTCTTTGAGGATAGCAAATACTAGTCAAGTTTTCCTATGCATCATTCTATTGGCCTTATGCATTGTGACACAATGATTACGATTCTAGAATATGTGAATGTGGCTCACTGTACTTTTACCCAGGAAAAATCACAAGAAAAGGCATACAAAAAAACAAAAATGCACAATTTTGGCATCGGCTTCACCAATGTAACTATGGGGAATATCTAGGTTAGCTAATTAGAGCATAAATAAACAAAACCCAAAGTAAATAATGAAGAAAAAAAGAAGAAAACATGAAAACAAAAGGAAAGATCTCACCATAAGTCTTCAACCACCATGATTGACCTCCATTACACCTTCTTTATTTGTTGCAATATGTAGTTTTCCCTCAGATTTTATGTGAGCAATCTATGACTACGTCAAGACCAAAGCAAAATATTGAAGGATTTGAATTAAAATGGTACACTATGTAACTATGCAACTAGTAAGAAAGCCTAAAAGATGTCTAAAGTATGCCAAGATGCCAAGAGATGTGAAGTATGCCTAAGACAAGATTGTATGAGATGATCAAATGAGAGAAAAATTGGTATTTTATAGAAAATGAAATTTTGGATGAATGGAAAAGATTAAAAGTTGACAAATGTCCTAGAATAAATGGACAAGATTCACAAAAATGACAATGACTAAAGCAACTAAAGTTGACTAACTCCAATGACCACCTACTCTTGAATTCAATTATTTTGCAAAGTATGTTAAGGTTTCCTAATCCTAAATATACAAATGAAATGAGGATCGAGGGACTCATTTATGACTAAAAATGAAGATGATGGACTTCTAAAGATGCAACTAAAAATTAGGAAAGTTTGGACCTATGGGTAAATGCAAGCTAAAGATGCAAATAACGGAAGATTTGAGCCATTTTATTTTTGGATTTTGATAGAGGCTGCTGGAAAAAGATGTTTGATGAAAAATTAGACAATTTTTCTCTCGGGTTTTAGATTGCAATAGTGTTTTAGTTTCTACCAGGTAAATGCATTGTTCTAGGTCACAGATGCGGTGCAGTTTGGCAGATGCATCACAACTTCAGCGAATGCGGCTCTATAGATAGCAGATGCAACTCAGTAATCAATTGCGATGTTTTGTTGAGAAAATGTGGTTCAAGATACGAAAAATGCATCACAAAGAATACTAAATGTAGCTTATCAAAGCACTTGAATGCATTGTAGAAAATTCCAAATGCAACACAAAAAGGCGAATGCATTGCAGCAGATGTGGTGCAGGCAAAATGAACCTAATTTGTTTGCAATTTTTGAAATTTTTTTGAATTGTTTGAAGTTGAATGATTGTTTCTAGGTTTGTGAAATGGTGTTTGTTTGCTTCATGTCTTAGAAAACACTAGGAAAACACAATATTTTGTTTGAACATGCACAAAGAAGACAAGTACAACCCTAGGTTAGGCAAGGACTATATTTTCTAGATTCCACGTGGGTTTCCGCTACCGTATTTATTCTTAGCGGATGAATCTAGAATCTTGGCCACATGGGCTCCCCCTTATAGTGCACTCACTTCTCAAGTTAACCAAGCTTCCAACCCCCATAAATCACCCATGGTAGGTTGATCACCTCTACTAAGAACTACGAGAATGTGGATGCCTTCACAATAGTCGTTGTTGCATTAGCAAATAGATAGGATTTTGGCCACTACACAAAAGGGTTCTAGTGAATACTTAGGGACATGAAACCTTGCAAGTGTATATCAAGCCACCCTAAGGCTTTAACCAATCTATTAGGGGCTCTTATAACTTTAAAAGAAAAGGTAGGTACCTATTTTTGAAAGGCACTACATGGCTAAGGCCTACATACCATGAGGACTTAACAATTTAGAATCATCCTTTTATATACTGGCCTAAGCGAAAAACCAGTTGTTGTCGTTCCCTCCTTTGAGGTAGGCCCCTTTAAGTTTCAAAAACATAAAATAGATGGGTTTGGTTTTCTGATCACCTAGTTTGCTCAAGGTGAGAGCATAATCACCTACCACCTTCAAGCACAATCAAGAAAAGTTCTTTGAACCTCCTAATTAAATCTAAGTGTGACAAGCAAATGTTCTTTTTAAAGCACCAATGGAAGTGTTTTCTAATCTAAAACAAACACGAGGTTTTCAAAAGAAAAATCCTTGGACATTCAAACCTACAAAACCACTTGTTAGTAGTCTCAAAAATATTCCTTCGACCCACAAAAATTCAATGCCACATGCTGCAACAATAGATTAGTAACCAGAATAACCGCTAGACTATTAGATTGAAATGAGAAATATGGAAAATTTTGAAAAAAAATTGAAAGTAAAAATTTATCAGACAAATGCATCGTAGAAGAGAAAATGCATCGTTCTACATGACAAATGTGGCTTAGTTCTTTATGCTAGAATCTAATAGGTGGATGCATCGATATGCAAAATAGACACATCGCGATCTGCAAATGTGTGACTTTGGATGGCTAATGTGTCAGATTTTGAGCAAATGCGTCTTTGAGGATAGCAAATACTGGTGAAGTTTTCCTATGCATCATTCTATTGGCCTAATGCATCATGACACAATGATTATGATTCTAGAATATGCGAATGTGGCTTGTCATACTTTTACCTGCAAATCACAAGAAAAGCCATACAAAAAAAATAAAATGCACAATTTTGGCATCTAGTTCACCAATGTAACTATGGGGAATATCTAGGTTAGCTAATTAGAGCATAAATAAACAAAACCCAAAGTAAAGAATGAAGAACAAAGGAGGAAAACATGAAAACAAAAGGAAAGACCTCATGATAAGTCTTCAACCTCCATGATTGACCTCCATTACACCTTCTTTATTTGTTGCAATATGTAGTTTTCCCTCAGATTTTATGTGAGCAACCTATGACTATGTCAAGACCAAAGCAAAATGTTGAAGGATTTGAATTAAAATGTTAAACTATGTAACTATGCAACTAGTAAGCAAGCCTAAAAGATGTCTAAAGTATGCCAAGATGCTAAGAGATGTGAAGTATGCCTAAGACAAGATTGTATGAGATGATAAAATGAGAGCAAAAATGGTATTTTATAGAAAATGCAATTTTGGATGAATAGAAAAGATTAAAAATTAACAAATGTCCTAGAATCAATGGACAAGATTCAATATGAGAACCCATAATTAGGGTTGGGGCAACATTAGGGTAAATTTGAAATGACTGGACAAGATTCAATTTGAGAAAATCAAATCAAGGGTTAAAAATGCATGTGACAAGGAGATAAGAATGGGACAAAAAAAGAGAGAGCTGGAAAATTAAATAATATTAATAATTACTTGATTTATGGAGGAAAATTGTTATTTTGAATTAAAAATTAATTTAATTCAAAAGGTGGAGTCGTGATAGTAAATAATTATTTGAATTATTTACTAAAAGAGGCAAAATTAGAAAGTGGGACCATTTTAAATAAATAATTTTATTTAAAATTGGGAAAATGCCAAGGCGGACAATAATTAAATAAATTAAAGAATTTATTTAGTTATAAGAAGACTTTAGAAATTAATGACGTATTTAAATAAATTAAAAAAAATTATTTAATTAATTAATCAGGAAGAACTAATGGACCATGATAATTAAATAAATTAAGGAATTTATTTAATTATGTAAAGACATTAGATAATTAGTGAGACATTTAAATAAATAAATAAATAAATAAAATTTATTTAAATAATCAAGAGGAATAAAGACACAAGTTAATTAAATAATTATGCATTATTTAACTAATAGTTGAAAGTGGACCAAGGACATAATTAAATGTTTTATTTATGCTAGGAAGAATGTGGTGAAAATAGAGCTTCCAGGCCTAGGTCATTTTTATGTGTCTACACAATGAATGCCTAGGTCTGGGAGGAACTCATTTTTGTTGAAATCACATATTTTTAGAAAATATAATGATTTAATCCTTGAAAAGTTCCATTTAAAGAATTCCAATTGAAGAGGGTTTGATCAAACTACCTTAAATCAAACCCCCTTGGATAGAACCCCGCTAGTTTTAAACCATACATATAACAGAGCCTCTTTTACACCTATCAAAATGTTGATAAAAAACCACTTTTGATTTACCTTTTGGGGGATCAAATGAATTCATTTAAAATTTATTTTTTGCAAGTATGTAGTCCTTATTATAAGCTTCCCAAAAAGTATAATTTTAAATAAATTTTATTTTATTATTATATTTATTTTTTATTTCTTGTGAATGTAGGTTTTTCACCAAAAATCAAGCTCTTTGTTCTACACATGTGGAAAAATAGAAAATTATTAAAAACAAAAAATAAAAAATATTAGTGCACCAGATATTGAATTCCTTGATCCAACAAAGAAAAAAAATTGAATTTCGATACATACAAAAAAAGTTACGCGTTATACGGGCTATGTCTGAATTATAATTGGTTTGAATTTGAAACTTGATTAAAGAAAAAATATTCAATAAAAACTATCTAAGTGGAAGCACTATATATCAAAGTTGGAAATCTAAATTCGAAAGAATTAGAATTTTATCCTTCATGGAAAAAAGTTGTGTTATACGGTGAGCGTCACTTTTTAAAAATGTTATTTTCTGAAAAAAACTAGTTTTCGAGGGAGATGGAAAAAGAAGTGTAATCTGATTCTAATTTTTTTTTTTTTTAATATTGATAATCTATAGACAAAATTTCATGAAACTCTAGTTTGCATCATCTTCAAATTCCTCATGGTTTAGCTGCTATAGGTGCCTAAAAGTGAAGATTTAGTTAAAAAAAAATATTTCAGTGTCCAGTTTGGCCAAAAATTGTAAACCACTATTGTGGGATCACCCAGAAAGTAACTACAAAAAATTGAAATGTAAGAAATACGGTTCAGAAAATGCCTAAAAATCTTGTTTGAAATGTGTATGTGGACTTATTCACCCAGGGTGGCAAATGAGTCCAAGTATGATATTTTTTTTGCTTTTCAACATATTAAAAGTGATTTTAATGCTTTTCAAATGCAAACTTAGGATGCAAATGTAGATTTTTAGGTTTTCAATGATATGTTATGCAAAAATGAAGTCCAAATGAGTCTTTCACTAATGCAATTTTAAGAAACCCTAGGATGCAAAAACAAAACAAAACCTAATTGAATGTTGATGCAAATGAAGTCTAGGATGTAAAATGCAATTGAAATAAGAAAGATAAAGTGCTTAATATGCAAGTTCACAAAAATGAACCATATATTTTTGGGAATGAGGTTTATAGGCTACTCTTGCACTCTTAGGATGTTTCACCTAAAAGGAGAGAGATAAACCTCACTCAAAATCAATTTGGTTCACTCAATTTTATATATGTATGATGTGATTAAGATTAAATGAGATCATCTAAATGCAACTAAACAATGCAATTGACTGATTATGAATGTAAAACCTAAGAAATATGCAATGTTTGAAAACACAATGTGATATGCAAGAATGAACTAAAAGATGAAAAAATGCAAAACAAAAATGAAGAGGGTTGAATTAGAATGCACTTGGGTAATGAATGATGAATCTGGAGTGTCCTAAATGCTACAAGAAATCAATGAAAATCACCTGTGGGACTCATTCGCCACTGATGGCGAATCTATCCTACTTTTGACAAAAAATTCTAGAAACTAGTTTCTAACTATTAGAATCTGAAATCTGACAAAATCTAACTTTCTAGCCTTAAGGTGGCACTCATTCGCCATTGATGGAAAATCAATCCTCTCCCAAAATTTTGTGAAATTATGGACCAATTTTGTAGCACCAGATCTGAGTTTGTCTTCTTGTCAGATTGACATAGTCAAATCTACAAAAAATGGGTTGTGGGTTGTCTCCAAGCTTGAAATAGGATGTAGTTAACTTGAAACACTTTTTTGACTTCTTGTCCACTTTTCAACACCTAATTGCTTGATAAATCTGCATAACAAGTCTACAAACACACATACAAAAGGGGGAAAATGGTTAAGGGTTAGGTTAGAAGGATTTTCCTTGGTCAAATCCCACTTTGGTTATCAAACCCTTAATGAAGAAATGAAATGAAATGAACAAGGAAAGATGAATAAAAAACATTCAAATGTCCTAAAGTCACCACAACCTTGTTGAAGAAATATGAAGTTATATAAATGGCTGCTCCAATATACTTGATTGATGCTTGATTGAGTGATCAAAACATGCAAGCTATGAAGGCAGTGTTAGCGTTAGAGATGGCAGATATCTAAGAATTAAATGCGGATTTAATTAATAAACAAAGAAACTAAAAACATACACAAAATAAATCATAACATAGAGAATTTAACGTGGTTCACCCAATCTGGGCTACATCCACCAAACTGCAACCATCCAATACTTTTATTATCTAGTGCAAAACTTATTACAATCTTGCGAATAATCGTGTTTTTCATCATACTATAATACCCATCTGAACCCCTTTCTAACAAGCTTAGAAGCTTCTAGATTTTGGGTTCTACAAAATCATTTTTTTCCTTTTTCATTGATTTTCCCTTTTTCGGTGACGATGCGAAAAAGTAGGAGGAAATTTTTTCTCGGGGGCTGCCACCCCTGAACCTTAGCCCGGGGCCCGGCTTGGCCCTGGACCCTAACAAGGATATGTGCCAGGGTGTACAGTATACCATGGGCTATACAGTATAGCATGATTAGTTGCCACATATCAATAGGCATTATGGTATTACGTAAAAGGTTAGTTGTTGTGGATGAAAGGGTTTAATGTTGAGTATGTCTAGATCATCTACTAGAAGTTTCAGAGGTCTGCATGAATTCATGTGCAAGTTGTGGTCTGATAGTGTTTTTTTGGTCTCTATTAGAGTTTATGAGTGAAGATTGTATGTTCCTAGTCATCTCAGTTGTCACGGATGTCTCTCTGTGATTTCTTGGTGTTTTAAGATGTCTCTAGTTCATCCTCTATCTTTGTGGTACGTCCACATGATCTGGTGAAGCTTGTGAGTGAAAATATTTTCTTGCGCATGTTTGGTTTTTCTTGTTCTTGGCCAACATATTGATGCTAGCGTGTTGTGGATGCTTGAGGCATGATTAATTGGATTATTCTTGTTTTGGAGAAGTGAATTTGGGTCCCCACTATATTGTAGTGAACCTTGATGGGCATTGAAAATTTAATTATGAATTTGAGTTGACATTGAAAATATATTCTTTTCCTCTAGTCAACTTTGTTATGGTGAAATCTTTGTGGCAGATATATAAGAAGCAATTGTGTGGATAGTATGAGCAGTATGTGAAGTGTGGTTAGTGTGCTAAGTATACATTGTGTGCTCTTGTGTGCATAAGTGTGAATATCATTGAAGAACAAGTGTGTAGAAGGTTAAACAAAGTATGCAGAAGTATTGTGCCTAATTGGAATTGTAAAAAGGCTTGGACATAAGCCATTCTCTTAGTTCAAATTTTTGGATGGTTTTAATCTGAATCGTACTGTATGACAATGAGTCTTCTATTTGTAATTGAGTAGTGAGCTCTAGGCAGTGAGCCTGAATGCATGTGCATTCCCCTTATTATTTTCCTTTATACTTTTAATAGAGTATAATCTTGTGGAGTGACATCCACCATGGTTTTTCCCCTAAAAGGGTTTCCACGTAAAAAATATTGGTGTTCTTTGTCTCTCTAATGTGTTAATTCTTATGGTTAATTGTTTGTTCATCAGATCTGAGATTAAAGTTGAGTTTGTAAAGTTTAAATTTTTGTGACAACTAATTCACCCCCCCTCTCAGTTGTACATCCTTGCTTTTTCCAACAATTGGTATCAGAGTGGGTTCCTATGAAAAAAAGTCTAACAACTTGAGGTGATCCAGGATGGCAACATTCAAGAAAGACAACCCTAGATTTGATGGCACCAACTACTCACTATGGAAAGTTAGGATGCAATTTCATTTATATTGCATTGGAGATGCTATCTTGAAGATTAGAAAGAATCAATACACTATTCCTACGAATGGACCCTCCACTCCTGATGAGATCAAGGATGCAGAAAGCAATACTAGAGCCATTGAACCATTGGTGAGGGATCTGATAGATTCAGAGATGGAAAATGTGGTAGGCTTGTAGATAGCTCATGAGATCTAGATAGAGCTGGAAAAGTTTGTATGAAAGAGATACATAGGTAAAGATGACTAAGCTACAAAGTCTGAAAGGTAAGTATGAAAACCTGAAGATGGGTGAAGATGAAAATATTACTTCTTTTATGCAAAGAGTAAATGAGATAGTGCTAGGTATTAAATGTGTCAGTAGTTTAGTAAGTGAAGATGAAATTGTGGCTAAGATACTCAAATTCTTGCCTCCCTCCTACAAGTCAAAAGTTCATGCTATTGAAGAGTTTATGTCTATAAACAAGATGACAAGAGACACATTGATAGGAAATCTTGCTAGTTTTGAAATAATTGAATTTGGTGAATCCACGCCGAAGATTGAATTTGCATTCAAAGCTACTATATCTGGAAGCTACAAGTGAAGTTATAGTGCTAGCGAGAGCTCCAGAAGGGCATCCAAATATGATGAATAAATGAAACAGATCAAAGACCAAGATAGAGAAGTTCTAGAACTAGAAGCACTCATTGCAAAACAAGAAGGAAGAGGAAAATGTGAGTATGAAGATTTATTACCTATTAAATGTTTTTCATGTAGTGAAATAGGCCACTTTGCATCTAGATGTCTTGAAAGAGTTCCTAGGTCTAAACCTAGAAAACCTAGATTTTAGAAGAAATGCTACTTTATTGAAGAAGCAGTAATAGAAGACGAGTCTGATAAAGATGTTGGAAATGAGGATTTGATTGGGATTTTATTGCTACCATTGAAAATAATCCTGAACCTACTAAGTCCACTGAAGAAAAGAAAGCTCTTGCAGCCTGTGTTAAGGAGAAAGATGAATGGGTCATTGGTAGTAGATGCTCACATCATATGACCAGTGACAAAAGAAAGTTTGTGAATCTAGAAGAGTATGATGGTGGGGTTGTGATATTTGGAGATAATAATGCTTGTGTGATTCAAGGTAGAGGCTCTATTAGCCTTGGTGGTAAAGAAAATACTGATGATGCTCTCTATGTTGAAGGCCTGAATCATAACTTGTTAAGTGTTGGAATGATGGTGTACAAGGGATATGATCTATAGTTCAAGGATAGAAAATTTTGGATTCTTGAAAAATTTGGAAACATGATTGCCACTAGTGTGCAGACTAAAGGTAACATCTTTCATTTGAATACTACTAATTGTAATTGCAAAATTTCTCAAGTAGATGAAAGTTGGTTATGGCATAGCAGATTGTGTCATGCAAACTTTGAAAACATCATTAAGATAAGTTCTACTCAAGCAGTAAGAGATCTACCTAAATTAGTGAAGCCTACTAATGTAATCTGTCAACAATGTCAAATGGGTAAACAAACTAGATTCTCCTTCTGAAGCAAGAAATTTCACTCAAATAATGTGTTAGAACTGTTACATACTGATTTGTGTGGTCCCTCTAGAGTTAAGAGCATTCATGGAGAAATATATTTTATGCTTGTCATTGATGACTACTCTAGAATGATTTGGGTTTCCTTTTTGAGAGAGAAAAGTGAAGTATTAGATAAGTTCAAAAGCTTTAAGGCCATGGTATAAAATGAAAAAGGTCTAAAGATCAAATGCCTGAGATTTGACAGAGGTGGAGAATTCCTTTCAAAATAATTCAATACTTGCTACGAAGAGCATGGAATTAAAAGACAACTATTTGCTTCTTGAACCCCTGAAAAGAATGGAGTTGCAGAAAGAAAGAATAGAACAATTCAAGATGTTGCCAGAACAATGTTGGTGGAAGGTGACGTGCCTCAAATGTACTAGAGTGAATTAGTAAGCACTGATGTATATACCTTGAATATAGTAAATGTGAATGGTAATTCTGGTAAGACTCCTTATGAATTATGGTTTGGTCATAATCCTACTGTCAAATACTTCAAAATATTTGGAATCTTCCTAGGTTACTCCACAAAGAGAAAGGCGTAAAGATGCTACAGAAAAAGACTGAGAAAAGTAATTGAGAGTGCAAATGTAAAGGTTGATGAGGATTTAGTTAGATCATTTAGAAGATGCAACTATGATTTAGATGAATACATCATGAGCCAAGGAAAAAATTCACAATCACCAAATCTACTTTAGATTATTCCATATGTTTTGATGAAGCAACCACAAGTTGCTCTAGTAAATCAAGCCAGTTAAGAAGCGCGGTCAAGTGCAAATACATAATAAAGTTCATAAAACATAGAAGTCTGAGAGAGTCCTAAAACTCCAAGGTATGTAAAGTTGAATCATTCTGAAAGTCAAATCATAGGAGATAAGAGCAAAGGAGTACAAACTAGAAAGAAAATTGCTAAAGAATACTTTTTGATTTCAAAGATTGAACCTAAGAATATTATTGAAGCCTGTCAAGATGAACACTAGCTGGAAGCTATGAAAGAATAACTGTCACAAATTGAAAAGAATGACACATGGATAGTGGTTCTTAGGCCCAAAAATAAGAATGTGATTGGTACTGAGTGGGTATTCAGAAACAAGTTGAATGAAGATGGTGAAGTGGTCCAAAGTAAGGCGAGACTAGTATGTAAAGGTTACTCTCAAATGGACAATATAGATTTCGAAGAGACCTTTGCCCCTATTGCTAGAATTGAAGCAGTAAGACTATTTATTGCTTATGCTACTTACAAAAACTACAAATTTTACAAAATGGATGTAAAGTCCTCATTTCTAAATGGGGAACTTGAAGAAGAAGTGTATATTGAACAATCAGATGGATTTCAGCTAACATATGAGAAATACATGGTTTGTAGGTTGAAGAAAGCCTTTTATCGAATCAAACAATCCCCCAAAGCCTGGTATGCTAGACTAGACAAATACCTACTAAAGCTTGGATTCTCAAAAGGTACTGCTAACAGTAACTTATATTTCAAGATAGATCATGATAAGGAGTTAATCATAGAATTTTTTGTTGATGATATCATCTTTGGTGGAGATGATAATTTATGCATGAAGTTTGCTAATGAAATGAAGAATGAATATGAGATGAGCATGATTGGTGAAATGAAGTTCTTTCTAGGATTGCAAGTTTCACAATTGGATAAAGGGATTTTCATATCTTAATCCAAGTATGTGAAAGAACTGTTAAAGAAGTTTGGAATGGATGATTCCAAGCCGGTTGGTACACTCATGGTGACTGGATGTAAGTTGACACAAAATGATGTTTATCCTAAGGAAAATCAAACTAGATACAGATCAATGATTGCAGGATTACTCTACTTGACACATACAAGGCCATATATTATGCATGTTGTATGTATGGTTGCAAGATTTCAAGTTGATCTGAAAGAATCACATGTAACTATTGTAAAAAAAAAATCAGATACTTGAAGGGAACTAATGATTTTGGACTTTGGTATTCAAAGGATGATGATCTTACACTGTGTGCATACACAAATTTTGATTGGGCTGGTGATGTGGATGACAAAAAAAGTACTAGTGGTGGTGCTTTCTTCCTATGGAAGAAGCTGGTATCCTGGTTAAGCAAGAAGAAAAGCTCTATTTCTCTATCCACTATTGAAGCATAATATATTGCTGCTGCAAATAATTGTACTCAGGTGTTATGGATGAAATAAATGTTGAAAGATATTAAGGTGATATATGAAGAACCTATTGCAATATACTGTGACAACTCAAGTGCAATAAATATATCAAGGAATCTAGTACTACACTCGAAGACTAAGCATATATCAATCAAGTTACAGTTCTTAAGGGAGAAAGTGAATGAGAAGGAAGTTAGATAGAAGTATGTGCCTACAAAATAACAGATTGCAAATATCTTTACTAAGCCATTTCTAAAATATACTTTTGAGTATCTCAGAGGAATGCTAGAGGTAGTTACCCCTCCTGACAATAACTAAATGATGCACTTACTTGCATCAATCTGTGAGCTACATTTCTATATTCTAATTCTGATTGATGTTTTTGTGACTACTACTCAAAGGGAGTAGTCAAATGTATAGAGATATGGCTCAGAGCATGTGTGTGGAAATGTCATGGTTACCTTTGCTATTGATGTCAAAGGGGCATAAGCATAATGTGAAAAATATAAATATCTAAGGGGGAGAAGTGAAAAATGAAAACTCTTTCCAAGGAGAAAATCAACTGTGCAATGTGTTAGGTTGATGGTATTTTTCATATCATGTGTTTCCATCAATGCCAAAGGGGGAGATTGTTGGGAAATTGTTGGATGGTGTGATGTGGTGCTGATAGGTGGTTGTCATTCATGTCAACACTATTCAAATTTTATGTTCTAAGTGTTGTATATGTCGAGGATATTGAGAAAATTATAAGTAAATGTGTTCCAGGTTCCTAGTGGAACTGTGTAGGCTATGAAGGCATTACATTATGTAAATAAAAGGTTAGTTGTTGTGGATCAAAGGGTTTAATGTTGATTATGTCTATATCATCTACCAGAAGTTTTAGAGGTCCGCATGAATTCATGTACAAGTTGTGGTTTGATAGTGTTTTGTTGGTCTCTATCAGAGTTTTTGAGTGAAGATTGTATGTTCCTAGTCATCTCAGTTATCACGGATGTGTCTCTTCTATTCCTTGGTTTTTTCAGATGTCTCTAGTTCATCCTTTATCTTTTTGGTACGTCCACATGATCTGGTGAAGCTCGTGAGTGAAAATATTTTCTTGCGCATGTTTGGTTTTTCTTGTTCTTGGCCAACATATTGATGCTAGCGTGTTGTGGATGCTTGAGGCATGATTAATTGGATTATTATTGTTTTGGAGAAGTGAATTTGGATCCCCACTATATTGTAGCCAACCTTGATGGGTGTGCATTGAAAATTTGATTATGAATTTGAGCCAACATTGAAAATATATTCTTTTCCTCTGGTCGACTTTGTTATGGTGAAATCTTTGTGGTGGATATATAAGAAGAAATTGTGTGGATAGTATGAGTAGTATGTGAAGTGTGGTTAGTGTGCTGAGTATGCATTGTGTTCTCTTGTGTGCATAAGTGTGAATATCATTGAAGAGCAAGTGTGTAGAAGGTTGAGTGAAGTATGCAAAAGTAATGTGCCTAATTGGAATTGTAAAAAGGCTTGGATAGAATCCATTCTCTCAGTTCAAATTTCTAGATGGTTTTAATTTGAATCTTACTATAAAATAGTGAGTCTTCTATTTGTAATTGAGTAGTGAGCTCTAGGCAGTGAGCCTAAATGCATGTGTATTCCCCTTATTATTTTCCTTTATACTTTTAATAGAGTATAATCTTGTGGACTGACATCCACCATGGTTTTTTCCCTAACAGGGTTTCCACAGAAAAAATATTGGTGTTCTTTGTCTCTTTGATGTGTTAATTGCTTATGGTTAATTGTTTATTCATCAGATCTAAGATTAAAGTTAAATTATTAAAGTTTAAATTTATGTGACAACTGATTCACCCCCCCTCTCAGTTGTCTATCCTTTCTTTTTCCAATAGTTTTAACTATGCTACATTCTTTTGGAATAATCTTGGAAATGTTCAAGAGCATTTATATGCTATTCATCGAGCATTTCAAGCTGGTGTAATTATTTCTCCTTATAGGTGTTATCATCAATAATGCCCCTAAGAGAGATTATTAAAGAATGAATTTCAAACTCTAAGGGTATTATTACATCAACACCATAAATAAGATTATAAGGTGTATTCCCTATGGATGTTCAAATATTCATGCGATAAGCCCACAATGCATAAGATAACTATGTGTGACAATCCTTGTTATGCTTATTTACCATTTTTCACAAAATTTTCTCAAGTGTTTTGTTTGTTGATTTCACTTTTCTATTAGATTGTGGGTAATAAGGCGTTGAAAAGCAATATTGAATGTGAAATGTTTCAAAAAAATTATTCATTTCATTTTTTTGAATGGTTTTCCATTATCTGAAACCAATATAGAAGGAAGAGAAAATCGATAAATAATATTTTCCAAGTTAAAACAATAGATTACATCATAAGTCATGGAATGAAGATGAATTTCCTCTACCAATTTCATGAAGTAATCTATAGCCGTAATTATAAATGCATGTCTAGTAGAAGAAGGTCAGGAATTTTTTAATGAGATACAAACCCCACATTGAAAATGGCCAAAGTGGAACTTAGGCATGAAGTTCAAAAGCATGAGCATGTATCAAATTGTTATGTGCTTAACATTGATGAAATTTTTTAACATGATCAAAAGAATCTTTTTCCATATGTCACCAATAGTATCCTATGTGGATCAATTTTTGAACTAACAATATTCCCTCAAAATTCCTCCCACAAGAACCTGCATGGTCTTCCTCAAGGGCTATAGGGATTTCAGATTGTTTAAGGTATCTAAGGAAAAGACCATCGAAGGATCACCTATATAAGACATATGCTAGGTATATATCTTGTTGCAAGTTTTCAAATATGATTTCTAGTGTTTTAATAGTTGGTTAAAGAAAGGTACCTTCTTTTAAATAAATATAAACTTGTACCATTCATTAGAGACTTCAATATTGGCAACCAATGCTTCCTTTACTAGTTCATCCATAGACAATTTTGTGACTGTGTGGACTATGAATGTGAAACCCATTGAAGGATTCTTGAGAGAAACAAGGGAAGCAACACTTTCCATTGCATCTACAAGTTTATTATCCTTGAACATGGAATATTTTCAATGGTATAAGATTGAAAACATTCTAGAAATGTCATTGGGAGGTTTTTGTATTGGGATAACTTTTCATGTTTTGCTTGATAGGACCCAATAATTTATTTAATGAATAATTTGGAATCATCGAATATACAAACGTGTTGAACACCTAAGGATAAGGCCACACATATTCCAATAATAAGGGCCTCATATTTTATAGTGTTTGTATATAGGAGGTTTAGATGATAGGATAAGGGAATTATATTTCTTGAAGGTGAAATCAATATAACCCTTGCTCTAGAGCTAGTTCAACACTTAGAACCATCAAAATATAGTTTTGATGTTTCATTATCATCTATCTTCAACACATTTTAATTGGGGAATGAGTCATGATTGGGTAACGCTAATGGTGAAGGAGTGTTAGCTAAATGGTTGGTCAATGCTTGACCTTTGATGCATTATGAGGTTCATAAATTTAAGGTCAAATTTAGTTAACAACATAACCCATTTAGCTAGGCATCTTGATAAATCTATTTTAGCAAAAAGATGCTTCAATGGATCAAACTTTGTGATGACTTTCACCTCTATTTTCAACAAATAATGTCTCAATTTATTGGTAGCAATTAGAAGAGCCAAATTTTTTTCTATTATTGTATATCAAGTTTCATAATCAATCAATATTCACCTAATATAATGAAAAGGATGCTCTTTACCATCCTCATCTTGTTGGGCTAATAACGTAGCTTGAGCATGGGTTGATGTTGATATGTAAAGGATGAAAGTTTTTCCTTGGGAAACAAGTTACAAAATGGGAGGATTAGTGAGATATCATTTCAAACTTTCAAAATATTTTTGACAGTCCTCAATCTATTTAAATTTTGATTCTTCCTTAAGGAGTTGAATAAAAGGAAGATTTTGATCTGTCAATGATGCCACAAATCCACAGATAGCTTGAATGTTGTGCTCTAAGCTACATAATTGAGAAATATTTCTAGGAGATGGAATTTTTAATATAGCATCAATCTTCTTTGTTTCCAACTCAATGCCTCTATGTGACACAATAAAACCCAGAAGTTTTCCACTATCCACACCAAAAACACAATTCTTCGGATTTAACCTCTTATTGTATTTTCAAATTCTTTCAAAGATTTTCTAAAGGATTTTAATATGGTCTTGACATGCTACAAATTTAGCCAAGATATCATCAGCATAGTCTTCCAAGATATTGTGTATGAAATCATGAAATATTAATGTCATAGCTCTTTGATATGTTACTCCAACATTTTTCAATCCAAAAGGTAAAACAGCCCAACAAGATGCTCCCCAAGGTGCAGATAAAGTTATCTTATACACTAAACTTTGGGATTAGAAAAGATTTGATTGTATCTTGAAAAAACATCCATGAATGATAATAAGGAATTTCGCATGATTGAATCCACTATCATGTTGATAATAGGAAGGGGAAATCATCTTTTAAAGATGCTTTGTAAGATCAAGAAAATCCATACACATCTTAATATGATTATTGGGTTTTTCCACTGCTATAATATTGGATATCCAAGGTGAATAATCAATAGGTTAGATGAAACCCACATCTAAGAGATTTTCAATTTCAGCCTTAAATAATAAATATATCTTAGGATTCATCTTGCATATCTTTTGCGTTATTGGTTTGGCTTCATTTTCAAGGATAATGTAGCGCATAACTATCTTAGGATCAGTACCCGACATATCTGAGTAAGTCCAAGAAAAGATCTCCGGAAAGTCATGTAATAAGGTTGCACGATCTTATTGTTCACCATCATTAAGGAACTTTCCTTTTTGAATCACCTTATCTTAGATGTATCCATTTGTACGTTTATAGTATCTCCCACAAGTAACGTATTTTAATTTGGAACCTCAAGGATTTTTTGATTTTTGTCTTGTTTAGTATTATTTAATTTGATTTCTTCTTCGAAATATTCCTTAGTATTAAAACAATAGGCGTATCTTTTATTGTGATTTCAATCATAAACTCCCAATTTTTTTTCCAAAGATTCATCATTTTTAAAATTATCCATTGGCATATCATTACTTGTGATATCTATTAATTTAGGATGCATCAATTTTAGAGTTGTCTTGGAGGAATCTTGCATGATACCACTGATATTAAGTGAAGGAATTTTATATGCTTTTATTATCTTTAAAGGGTAATATCTAAGACCTCTTATTGTTTTTGTATGTTGGGCTCTATGGGAACACGAATGCCTTATCCTTTCACTCCACATCATTTTCCATTAGAGACAAGTTGTTTCAATAGTTGGTATCCCTTACCATAAGGGGCTTCTATTTGCTTTGAAGATGGAGGTTTCTCATGATTTATCTCATTGTAGGTGGATGTGTAAGTTGTATCTCTCTCTTTACTATGAATTGTGGATTTAGATTATTTTGATTACTCTATTATGGAGTTTGTTGATATTACTAATGTTTCTTTTTCTTTTGCAGATATTGGTGTTGTGATTTTGTATTTTCCCATGAAGGTAGGTGTGAAATTCAATGAATCTTGGTTATCATCTAACCATTTTGATACCGATGAAAGAAACTCATCTTTGTCTTGTTGCAAAGGATCTACTTTTGAAGTTGATATCAATGTTTCCAAAGGACTTCTCATTGGTTTGTTAGTTTCTTAACACTTGAATCCATGGTCTACCCAAGAGAATATTATATGAAAGGTCATTGGGCATGACGTGGATAGTATTTTATAATGTAATATTACAAAATTTTATGGGTAATGTTATCACACCAAGTAGTTGCTTTCCCACATTATTAAAACCTTGAATAGATAGAATCTAGGGTATGTACAGGATCATCATGGAAAAAATAGGCCTTTAAGTGGTGAAAAATTTAGAAAAATCAGAGTTAGGAAACTTGACGTAAAAATTTGAATAAGTTATATATGTTATTTCAAAAACATGTAAGAATAGAATATGTAGCAAATTGAATGTAGTTTCTAAACTACTAGGTTTATTTAAAAAAATAAAAAATCTATTTGGTGAAAATTTGAAATTTCAATGCAATAGTGCTTAAATTGCAGGGAAAAAATAAGAAGTAGTTGTTTGTCTGACCACCCTAACCACAATAAAATGATCATATCTTTTGATAATATTTTAGATATAAGTAGAGGATTCATGTCCCGATGTGATGCATATATTTTTTATAATTTTTTTCCAAGTAAATAATTAATTATGAATTTTTTATTACAACTTTTAAAAAATATAAAAACTCGTATGTCTAACCACCTTAACTTGGTCAAAACTTCATGAAATTCAATTTTTTTAATCCTATAGTATGTGAAGCATAAAATGTGATGCATGTTTTAGATTCAAAAATGTGATACTTTTGAAAGTTATATATTTTTTTCAATCACCCTATCAATCGACTTTAGTCATAATTCAAATAGAAAATGAATAATAATTATTTATTAAATTCAAAGTAAATCATAATTTATATTGATGGAAAGCTGAGAATCTTCTTTAAAACCCTTTTCGTTTCATTAATTTTGGGTAAAAAAAAAATCGTCAGCCACATACCCTACACATACCCATCATATCGCCACTTTTTGTCCCATCATGATCCTGCACATACCTTCTGGCTGAATTTTACTCTTATCCACTCTATTTTTATGCAAAATATTAACACTACAAATATTGAGTGTTGAGCCTTGTCAACAAGAGTACTCCTAATCCCAAAATTGTTCATGACAACCACTATCATCAAAGCATCATTTTTTTTTCTATTTTCTAATGGTGGTAGCTCACTTTGATGACAAACAATGTTGATATTAATTGAGTTCATATTTTAAATTAGGGCTACTATATCATTTGGTTGCACACTAGGAGGAATCATAATTTACAAAGAATTTTAAAGGATGCTATGATAAGTGGATAATTTTTGAATGAGATCCCATAAAGAAATACTCCTTTCCACTATGTGAAGGTAAGTGAGGAGCACTAGGAAAGATTGGTTGTGGAAGTAGTATGGATGTAGGGATGGCTTGAGTTTTTCTTGGTTGCTTATTATTCCTTGTGTAATATGTATGAGAAATAGTATTATAACCTTGTTGTTGTGACACATGGCTACTACTGAGTTTCTTTGCAAAACAAGATTTGACCTTGAGGTTTTGGTTTTTCTTGAGGTGGTCCTAAGATAAGTATAGGTTTCATTTGGGTTTGGGGTTGTTGTTAAGGTGGGTAAATTATGAGTTGAGGTGTAACTGCATTGACTATTCTTTGTTGTGTTGTGTTATTACAAACCTTAGTGGATGATTTTAGTGAGATGAAGTCCTCAAGGGCTTCATCTAATATGTGAAAGTCATCACTACTAAAGGGCTTGAGAGATATATGAACTTATAGAAAGAGATCTGATATGGTCATATGACTATGATTTCTCCAAGGTTAATCATTAAGTTTTAATGTACTCTTTAAGTTTCTATTTATGAAATGTGTTCGAATACTCTAAGATTTTGAATGTTTTAAAATTGAATACTATTATACCAAAGCTATGAAATAATTTAGAAAATTTAAATAATGATTCTATAAATCTAAAAATTTAAAATGCTAAAAAGGAATATGCTTTCAATCTAAACAAAAGAATTCAAAAACAAATATTTTCCAGTAGAAACACATTGCAAATACAGAGAAAAAAATGTATACAAAATTATTTTTAAACACTTTTATAAGGACATGGTCACCCAAGGGTGAACGAGTATTTGTACAGGGGAGGGGTCTGAAAAAATTAAAACTAAATGTTTGATTTATTGTTTATGACTACTATTTTTTGTTGCAAAGTGGTTTTATAGTGAGTATTTTTCTATAAATTTTTTATGAAATGCAAGTCCAAATGGATGATAATGTATAAAAAAAAGTGACAATTTTGAGTGCAATTTTAAATGAAATTCTGATCAAAATATCTAAACATAAAGTAATGCAAACTATAATGCAAAATTTTGCAATATTTTTATGTTTTATGAGTTTTTAGTTATCCAAAAATGCAATCTATGTAACCCTAAATGACAAATTTAAAAAACAATGATGCAAAACCTATATCTAGGGTTTGAAAGACTTCTAAATTAGAAAGCTATGATGTCAAATGTTGGGTTCACCAAAATGAAATGTTAGAAAAAGGGGGGAAAACCCTAGTCCCTTAATATGGATAAACTATGATTTAAGGGCCCTCTTCCCAGTATTTTATTAAAATACCAACCACAAATCCAAGAGATTGAATTTCAACCTAAATGGTGAGTCAATCAAACCAAGGTTGGTAGTTCTTTAAGGATAGAGAATGATTGGGAATGCTTTGAAATAATACAACTAAATGAACTATATGACCTAATATGTAAATTGTAGATTCTCAAATATATACAAACTATAACAACACTTTGTAAGAAGATGTGGGAGATATCTGAGGGTATGTACCTATCATCAAAAGCTGATTTAGATGTGTGTAGAGGGACTAGCCACCCCTTAGTTAATGGGTTTTTTTGATCCTTTCTAGAAATTCAAAATATGATGTAGTCATTTGTCTACTCTCTTTTCCTATACCTACAAATATTTTTCTTCAAATCTACACCTATAATAAATCTACAATTTTTTTTTTTTGTTTATTTGTATGAGGGTTTAACTCAATCAAACCCTAGTTTTGTAATTAAACCTTGATAAAAAGATAATGATCTGATAGAAGATAGCGTGTGATTCCTAACCTTATGTAAATCTAAAAATTGTAAAGATACCTTTCTTACACTACGAATGGAGGGAATCTTGAATATAAGAGAAATTAGAAACAAGTAACTAAGTAGAGGGAAGTGGCCAGTTGCATCTCCCAATCCTAGAATCCATCATGTTCTTCTATAGGCATCAACCTTCAATCATGTGATAAAGCTTGCTCAAATCTAAAAAATGGGCTTGAAGAACTGCAATATCAAATAATAATGCTCTAAGACTCTAAATTTTTCTTGCTTGAATGCACTTTCTTTCTTCCTTTTTTATCTCCTTCTCATTTCTAGTTTGAAATTGTGAAAAGACTAGGCTTTTATAGGCATTTCTCTAATTTCCTGAAGATTAGATTCCAATAGCTGACAATTGCAAGATAAATTTTGAATGCTATAATTCCACTAAGAAGCTATTAAAATTTAGGTCCTAGCTAATGAAAGAGACCCATTCACCCATGCGTTAATGGGTCCTGGCACAAATTTTTAGGACACACTTTTTTTGGGGAAAATTAATGATAGGTTACATTTTTTCAATGGTTTTTTAGTGTCAAAAAATGATAAAAATAGGGCTTGGGATGCATAATAAAGGGAATTAGGGAGTATTTAGAAAGGGTTAAAATTCATAAATGTAAGGTCACTAAAATAGGTCCAAACTAATTGCAAAATTGTACTATCAACTACAAGGGAGTACAATTTCCTACACTATAACTATATTTATTCTACTATGCTTACTAACAAAATGTTGTAGGAGTGTAATGCAATGCACCTTTTGAAGTCATCCAGGGACTTGTTAGATTCAATTATATGTGTTAGAGGTGATGCATTCCTTTTTTTATAGAAATGATTGTTTAAATTAAACGTGCTTGTAATTTGATGGCTTATCAAAGTTTATAACATGTTTTCCAAAGGGAAATGAACATGTTTTTCTAACAAAATTGTTGAGAAAGAAGATATGAGATGGTGAAATATAGTTTGAAGAGTGGAGGTGAAGGTTCTAGATGTGAGTTGCTCACAAGAGATGTAAGTATTCCTAATTTTATTTTTAATTTTAAGAAAAATATTTTGTACAAGTATGCAATGCATAGCCATAGGTCCTAGTGGTTGGATCAACAATTCATGATGTGTAAGGACTCTGTCTTGATTGGAACTATTATATCCATGGTTGATTCTACTTAAAAATACACACTTCAACCAAAAAATGAGGTACAATCTCAATATTACAATTCTATTCAAATTGTTATTTTTAACCACATCGCATATAGACATGCCCCTGATAGTACAAAATAAGATAGAAAGATAATTAGGGAGTACCATTTTTACATGAGTGATGTAGATCTCATTCATCTGAGTTTGTGAAACATTTTTTTGAAAACCATTTTGAGTTTTTATAGGAAAAAGGTATTGCAATGGGTTGATATTTGATCTAGTCAGATAGCTACATGAGGAAATTATAGAATGCTCATATATTTTATTGGTTGAGTAGGATGCATGTACAAGGGTTGTACCATAAAGTTAGTGTTTTTTAAAGTTGGGAATGGAAAATGTGAGCATTATGGAACATGTGCATGCATGAAGAAAGATTTGGTTAAGGAAAAAATAAGATTAAATGTGGTGTAACATTCAGTGATGCATGTTCTATTGTTGATTGGTGTAGTTATGCATTTTCATGAGGAGGGACACTTTATTCGAAAGTGTGTAGGTTATTTTGGTTGGTTGATGCAGGCACATTGGGAGAGAAATTGGAATGTCAAAAAATTAAAGAATCTTCAAATATGCATTCATTTTAAAGCTCAGATGTAGGTGCATGGACCATATAGACACAAGAGTTGGCTTGTTTTTGTTTGAATTGTATTCAATGTGATTGGGATCAATGTGATTCAAGTGAGTGGGTAGATACATGGACTACACAGTATCAAACCCCTTTATTTGCAACACAAACCTCTTCAAAATATGAAATGGAAAGTTCACTTGACTATGACCATCTTTTAGATCTTATACAACCAGGACATGTTTATGCAGATTTTACACCACAAGGTAATGAATAGGGATCAAACTATTCTTTGGCACGATGTTTATAAGGAAATAAGAATCTAACAAAAATAATGATATATGATGATGGATTAATGTATCCTATAGGTTTGGTTATTGTTACAAAAACTTGGTTGTGAATGTCTGATCAAAAATAATGGAATACCCACATTTGAAGACTATGAGAAAAATAAAAATATTATCATGTGTTCACACCTTGTTATAGAAACAAATGTTAAATTATTGAGGCATCATTCCAAACCAAGAACAAAGGAACTATGGACAGTTAGTAGTGTGGAAAATGAAGCAATACTAGATACTTTGAAGGTAAGAGATGTCCTTTCTAGCACACTTCAATAGAGAATCTTTTTTTGTATGAGACATGCATCATATTGTTTATTAATTATTTAGTTTCATGTTATTTTTATGGTTTGGATTAAAATTACATTAAAATTTTGCATAAAAATTAGTTGGTATGTCAAATATAGGTTTTTAGAGATCAAAGGTATATTTTTAAGTGATTCAGATCAAAACATCTATAGAAATTCATTTAGATCAATATATTTTCAAGGTATATTTGGTTTGAGAGAATGTTTAGTTCAAACTTTGTAGTTCATGTTGCTTATGCTCAACAATTTCTCTATTTATATGTAGGTTCTTCTTTGACCCCATTTCTAATGAGTACTCTCACATTCTCTAAATTGCTAAATTTTTGAAGGTATTATTGTTTAACTTGTAAGGTGGGAGCTCTCATCAACTCATTTCATGCACAGGGGTTTACTATTGGCCAACATTGTTCATATTCATTGCTTGGAGAAGATTATTTTTATGTACACATGCTCCAGTCTCTTATTTTTGTTAAGTTTCTCCATTTTTTTATTAGTGTTAACAACTTTGGTATTTTGGGTTGTTCCCATTGTTTCATTGTTATTCTTATGTTGTATACTTTTTTACCATAACTCAACTTATTTCATCTTTCTAAAAATAATATTTTCAATGAAGTTTCCAATTCGTATTTTCATTTTTTTTATGATCATACTACCAGAATGTTGGCCTCTTTCTTTGAATGAAATATGAATCCTCTCATAAGTTCCAAAAATATAACTCTTAATTAGAGACTTCTAGTTATCATTTGATCTAGATTTACTTTTCTAAGATCGAAGGGAAAGTTGGAAATAATGCATTTTGATGTTTTTGAAGGAGCATGACAATCATCGAAAATTGGAAACTACTTTCACACCACATAAGAGTCTTTTCTAATGACCATCCTTACACTTGACTATATATTTTTCATCATGCTTTGGCACAATCAAATGAATTTAGCACTATTATTTCCTATTTTTATATAGCTTTCATTATTTTCACTTACCGAGAATCTTATTCATTGTCTAATGATTGTGGCATGCTTATTTAGAAAGACATCATTCCTAGGTATTAACTATTGTATTTGTCTCCCTAAATAGAGCACCCTAAAATGATTAGGTGACTTGGGAAATGAAAAGAGGCCTTCCATAGTATTTACCTACCTACCTTGACATGTCCATGCTACCCATTTGTCAAAAATACTGAAAAATTTAACAATTTTTTATTTATTCTCTTACAACACTTTTAAGACTACCCTAGATTAGTGCACTCCAAAATCATGAGGGGACTTGGGTGACAAAATGATGCCTTCCATATAGTTTTACTACCCACCTTGATGTGTTGGTATACTTTTTTTCAGTCCATGGTGTACAAAACAAAAATACGCTTCTTTCCATATTTGTACTGCTTTCCACTAGCATTTTTTGCACGAATGCATTTGACACTAGAACACACAATGATGTTGAGTTGACCAAAAATAATAAATTTTGGTTTGAATGGATTCAATATCAACTTTTAGGTCCAAGAAATCATTCCTACATGCCACAGGCTCCAAAAATGAGTTCATCAAAGTTTGACAATTTTTGGCTTTGAGGGCTCTTAAGAGATTACCTTGAAAAGAGCAGCCCAGAATAATCAAGTGACTTGGACAATAAAAAGAGACCTTCCCTAGTATTTAATATCCTATCTTGACTTTTCCACACTGCCCATTTTTCAAAATTACTAATTTTTTTTATATTTTTTGCATTTTTTTCTTAAGGCTCTTTAGAGACTACCTTGGAAAGAGCACCCCAAAATGATTGAGTGAATTGAGAAAAAAAAAGAGGCCTTCCCTAGTATTTACCTACCTACCTTGATATTTCCATGCTATCCATTTTATAAAAATATTGAAAACTTAACAATTTTGTATTTTTTTCTCTTACGATGTAATTTCAAGATTACCCCATATTAGTGCACTCCAAAATCATGGGGGACTTGGGTGATAAAAGGAGGACTTCTGTAGATTTGGAATTCCCACCTTGATGTGTTATTTTACTTTCTTTTGCTCCATGATGCACAAAACAAATGCTTCTTTCTATAATTGCAATGCGTTCCATTGATATTTTTTGTAAGAATGCATTTGACATTAGAACACATAAATGGTGTTGAGTTGACCCAAACTGAGAGAGGCTAGTTTGAAGATATTTGATATCCACCTTTAGGTCCAAAAAAAAATTCCTATATGCCATGAGCTCTTAGAATGACTTCATCAAAGTTTGATAATTTTTGGATTTCAGGGCTCTTAACAGATTACCTCAAAAACAACACCCCAGAATAATTGAGTGACTTTGGTCACAAAAGGAGACCTTCCCTAGTATTTACTTGCCTACCTCAATGTTTCCATGCTAACCATTTGTAAAAAAATACTAATTTTTTTACAATTTTGTATTTTTTTCTCTTAAGGCTCTTTAAAGATGCGGACAATGATTTTGGATTGTCCACACTGCTTTAGCTCCTTCTAGGGTTTTTCACCTAAAAGGAGAAAGCAAATGGGGTCCAAAATGTAGATGTCTACACTCAATATTAATGTAAATGAGATGCAATATGTCTAATTATGATGTAGTAATGCACTGATTTGAAAAGAAAATGATTTAATGATGCAAAACCTAAGAAATGCAAAGTGCTGGAAAACACACTGTGATATGCAAAAACACCTAAAAATGCAAGTAAATGATGAAATAACAATTTTTTTTTGGAGAGGTCCACCTGGAATCTAAAATATGATATGGGGAGATTCTGGAATCTTGAAAATTTGACTGAAAATGTTGACTAGGACACTTAAGCTAAGCTGGGCAACTTAGTCCTAGTTTCAAGAAAACTTGCCAAAACGAGAATTTGCCAAATGGGTATCCAAAAATGCAAAAACAATTTTTTAGGCCTAGCAGTGGGACTAATCCACCATTAGTGGTGACTTAGTCCACCTGCAAATTTTAGGAATCTTGGGACAGGATCCTATAGCTTCAGGTCTGCACTTGCTTTTCTGATAGGTGTCCACTCTTGATTCTATAGAAAACAGGACAAAAAGGGTCTCCAAGCTTGAGTGAATAGCTTTGATGACTTCTTGACAATTTTTTCAACACCTATTTCTTTGACAAATCTTCCTACAAAGTCTACAAACACACATGCAAAGAGGGGGAAATGGTTAAGGGTTAGAGTATAGGGGTTTTCCTTGGTCAAATCCCACTTTGGTAATAAAACCCTAGATAATGAAATGAAATGGAAGGATAATGATAACTTAAAAACATGCAATTTCATGAACTTACCAGACCCTTGATAACTAAATCTGAAGATATGCAATGAAGTGGTTGAATGGATGACTTGATTATGCTTAGAGTTCTTGAATGCTTGACATAGATTAACTGAATTGATTGAGTGAATGCTTGATGAATTAGGAGTTGAATGAATGGGGGTTAAAATGAGAGGAAAAACCCTTATTTATACTAGTTCTTACTAGATTTCTTGAAAATAACACATAACAAGCCGACCTCAAGGGTTAGAGGACAAAATCCTGCCAGAAATTTAAAATAATTTTGAGTTTTGTGCCAAAAAGGACTAAGTCACCCCTATTGGCAACTTAGTCCCACTTAAGAAAATTAAGTGGGTGTTAGGAATTGTGGGGCATTAAATGTTTTCCAACAAGAATATCCTCAAAAAAACACTTAAAAATGGTCAAAAAGTGTATTAAAGGGTCATTTAAACATCAAGTCTAGAAAAGCGTGAAAGTGGGTTACAACACTTTGAAATAAGACTTGGTAAATGATAAAAAGGACTTATTTAGGTGAATTATGATGAAAGGGTCCTAGAAGAGTGTGAAAGTGGGTTACAACACTTCACAACACTTTTACAAGACAACTTAGAAGTCTTAATGATTTACAAGGGTCCAAGACCTAATGTGAATGTGTTGGCCACATTACAACATTAAATCTACGTAAAATCAAGTCAAAGTCGACTAGAAGGGTTTGAACATGAAAAAGTAGAATGGTTACTTTTTCCATGTCCACAGTCAACCCCCACTTTAGTGAGAGGACGAACCTACTTCAAACTCGCACTAAAGTAGCCGATCATGCAACCAAGAAAGGTCCAAATGAACTAATGCTCGATAAGATGAGATAACAATAACCAAGAGGGATGATCAAGCCCCCAGGATCATGATCCCATGGAAAATCAAACATGAATGCAAAGGAACACACAAGATGATGGGAAAGGATGAGAGAAAGCTTCAATTGTGTGTCTAGCTTGTTGTGGATTAGGTTTAGGCTATTTTTTTGGAAAAAGAAAAATGTGTACTCACTCTGGGGTGATAGAACTTATGGTTGTCCATTGGGTGAGAACGCCCAAGTATACTCACTCTGAGGCCATGAAACTTCTGGTTGTCCACAGGGTGAGAAGGCCCAAAAGGTGAGAAACATACCCTTAGTTGGTATGTACTCACACTAGCAAGTGGCTATGGGGAAAATTCATTCCATGAAATGGGCTTTCCTACTCAAACATACTAAATTTATACCTCCTAATAAATTTAATAAGGCACCACAAAGGACAATGTTGTTTTGTGCTTCATGAGAAGCAAAGTCGTGTATGCTAAGAACCCATGAACAAATGCAAAGGCACCACAGGCATGCAAGTTGTGTTATGCAAGGTGGCCATATAAATGAAAAATGTAACCTGCAAAGAAAATGTTCAAATGAGTCTTGTTAAGTTCATGTGAGGTCTATAACTTAGGGAACATTGTTTTTAATGTCTCCAAGAGAGGACCAATCAAAGAATAGAATATTCACAAATTAGGGGATGTAATGTGTCACATCAGGCCACTAATAGGAATGTAATATTCTAAGATAGATCACGCTTATGAAAGACATTATACCCAATGTCATTCATAAAGAGACAAATGCATCAAATGAAGTGACAAGGTTGCACAAAGAAAAACACAAATGAATAATGCCAATGTATGCCCCCACTTTAAAGGAATTTCTACACACCATTCTATGAGAAATTACTTTAAAGTAGCAAATGAAAAATGCAAGAAAAGAAACAAGACATGAGAGCCAACGTGGAAATACCCTATGCCAATTCATAGGTTTCTGAGGAAGGTTGTGTCATGCAAAGGAAAGAGAAACAAAAGAAAGAGGGGTTGCCCCTAGAAAGGAACACACAAGACACATAAGGGATCTATGGATTTGGAGTTAGTATGTTCATTGCTACAATGTGTTGGTTTTTTTTTTTACACTATAAGTAGGTTGGTCTTCTAATCTACCTATGGAATTTCCAATTCCAATCAAGGGCAGCTCGAAGGACCTAGACCAACTAATGAGGATTTTAAAAGCCTCCTACACTTCGGGCTCTGCAAGACCCGGGAGGGTGATCCCTTTAGCAATATCAACAAATTAAAACACATACATAGAAGAATATTGCTTAACAAATAACCTCATTTAATAGATCAAAATAATAGGATAATACCAAATAGAATTGGTTTTTCATCAGTAATATCAACTATTTGGAGCATGAGATAACTAAAACACATAAAGATTTGAAATGATTTTGAATTTATAAAATGTTTCTAAGATGCACTAAGCTGCAAGATAAATTAGTGCCTAATTTTGGCCATGGAGTCAAACACATAAAAAGAGTTCATCAGCAAATGACATTCAACCAGTGGATTTAAATTGTTAATGCCTTGCATGAACTATTAATGCCTTACACCAACAATCCCACTCCTATTATCAATCAAAGTCTCCTTACCCAATCCAACCTGCACATTTGAAATCATTATTATCTACTCAAAGTATTTAACCATTTCCTTGAAATAGACCCACAAACAAATAACACAATCTCATGAAATTTGAGATAACAAACTCAAATATAATTTGTATTATTGAATTCATATGATTAAATTGTACAAGTATGGAGACAATTTGAAGATATTCATGAATATGCACACAATTAAATCATGATTTATTTGCATAAACTGGTTGTATTTTCTCATGAAATCAAAAATTACAGCTTACAGACTCAAATTATGACTCAAAACTTGACATTTCTCTATCTACCCATCCCCATACAAAACCCCAGAACTTAGAACTTAATCTCTAAACCTAAATAATGAGAAGAGAAGAGAAGAAATAGAAGAAGAGAAAATTCAAAAGAAGCCCTAAAGCTGATCTGGAGATGCCATCTGGAATCCTCTTCACCATTCATCAACAAGCTACTCAAAGTATCTCTCATCTCTCCTCCAATGGAATTTGCCTCTTCATTTGCCTTTGCACCTAGTTGTTGAGTAACAGAAAACTTTCCCATGTGAAGAATCTCTAAATTCACTCAACTTCTGGAAAACAACCTTACTTGTGAAAATCATCTGTTTCAGCTCTTTGTTCATGTTTTCACTTTACTTGTTGCATCTTTTAATTTCACTAGATATTAAAAACTTTAATATTTTAAACCTTCACTTTATTCTGTTTCCCAACACATAAACATTTCACCACAAAGTGAATATTAAATTCACTTTTCTCACATTCCTTTTACATTGCCTCTGTTTATTCTCACGTGCATTTTAAAATCCTACATTTGTTTATTCTCCAACGGATAAAATATTTCATTTAAAATGCAATGAAAATTGAAAACAATTTCATCACCAGTAAACAAAATTACCCATACCTCTGTTTACTTCATATTTTACAGTGAAACATTTTATATTCCAATTCGGGCTCCAATCAGAAACATTTACTTGTGTTTATTTTTGTTTTCACTTTAGAGAAACTTTTAAATACAAAGTTCCCTCACATTTATCGGGCACACTGAAAAATGTAATGCTTTACTTATGAAGATATTTATTGGGCCTACCACTTATTCTCCATGCATAAACATTTAACTTTAAATGTTTTTTCCTTTTATAAGGCAGACGAGGGCTCTTTAAATCAAATGTATTTAAATTTTTGAGGGGCCCACTTCATATCCTCTTCAATACCCAGCGAGCACTTCAATTATATTTGGTAAAGGTTTTTTTTTACTAAATCTTTATTAGGTAACATTAACATTCACTACTCAACAAGAATTCCATCTGGCTCGCCACATGCCATGTGGCATGATCCCACTATCTAAAGGAAATTAATCGGTGAGCACTTTCATATTACAATTTGGCTAGGGATGAATGAGATTACGCTACACTTCATCTCTCCATTCATAGTCGTTGATTTCCTTTGGTGCCCATGTTCTCTTCACATTTTTCCCTAATTTTCATTCGCACTCTGCAACTCTCCATGTTCGAATCATGGCGGCTTCCCCTAAATCATTCAATACAACTAAGCTTGTGTCTTGTGATGGCATCCCTCCTTCGGTTTGATCTCTACAAATGCATTTGCATGAAATTTTTTGAATCCTTTTAGCATATTCATTTTGTTATATCCTGCAATCGTTATTTTGATGCATTCCAAATTGAGAAGCCTATTCCCTGTAGCCTATAATGGCGTTTGTTTGGGAATCTCACTTATTCGATCCCTTTGAAGTTCACATGCCTTGTGTTGGCTAAAGGCATGCCTTAATTTCACTTATTTTCCTAGGCACACCCCTTATGCCTTTGATGAATGTCCACACTCTGTTCCAATTTGTGCTTACCTTACTCTTTCAAAGCCCATTCGCATAAATCTACGTGCCATCTACTATTGTGTTTGATTACCCTTGTAATACCAATCCTCCATTTCTTTACATTTGGTTGAGAATTTCTAAGACTACAATAAACTTCATTCACTAACCTACGCTCCTCCTATTTGCTTACAAATTTCTCAGGCCATCTCAACAAATGTTCATTTTTTTACCTATGCTACATGTTGATATTCCATGAAATTGCACTTAAAGGCACAATAACACACAAATGAGCATCCTCCTCTATTCTTAGTGCCCTCCATGGTGCACACTGGCCACTTCCATTGAGGCCCTCGAGCCTTCCTATAAAGGAAATGGCATCTCTCATTATTTTGGCGTGGGATTCATCTGTTTCTATGAAATTTTCAACATATACATCTTGTATACATTCTACAATGATGGTGTATTTCACTCTGTGATAGTTAGCAAGCCCTTTTCAATTGCTATTTTGTATTTGCATGATCTAAGGAATACAAAAAACCTCTTCAAGGAGACACTAATCGTGCCTCATTCATTTAGATGTCTTAGGAAGTAATGCCCTATCTATGTTGGTCACGTCCCCTCTAGTTTTTGCTAGAAGGTTTATAAAATCTTTAATAAATCTATTTTGTGCCTTTTCATCTGCCATGGCATTCCTCCTCACTAGCGCCTCATTTGATTAAATTTTCTTTGAAAGTTACTGGAGTATTTAAACATACATATTTTATGCATATACTGGGTATGTGCAGGATCATGATGGGCTAGAAAGTGGCAATATCATGGGTATGTGTAGGGTATGTGGTTGGCGACCCGTTTTTTTACCCAAAATTGATGAAACGAAAAGGGTTTTTAAAGAAGATTCTCAACTTTCCACCAATATTAATTATGTTTTACTTTGAATTTAATAAATAATTATTATTCATTTTCTATTTGAATTACAACTAAAGGCTTGATTGATAGCCTAATTGAAAAACATCTATAGCTTTCAAACGGTATCACATTTTTTGAATCTAAAAAATGTGTCGCATTCTAGGCTTCACATACTATAGGCTTAAATAAAAGAAAAATGAGTTTCATGAAGTTTTGACCAAGTTAAGGTGGTCAGACATATGAGTTTTTATATTTTCTAAAAGTTGTAATAAAAAAATCATAATTAATTATTTACTTGGAAAAAAATTACAAAAAAATATGTATCACATCAAGACATGAGTCCTCTACTTATATCTAAATAATTATAAAAAAATATTATCATTTTATTGTGGTTAGGGTGGTTAGATAGACACCTACTTATATTTTCCCTAAAATTTAAGTACTATTACATTGAAATTTCAATTTTTCACCAAATAGATTTAAAATAAATAAATAAACCTAGTAGTTTAGAAACTGCATTCAATTTTCTATAGATTCTACTCTTACATATTTTGGAAATAATATAGATAACTTATTCAAATTTTTACGTCAAGTTGCCTAACTTTGATTTTTCTGAATTTTTGCCACTTAAGGGCTTATTTTTTCCATGATGATCCTGCACATACCCTACTGCAGTGTGAATATGGCATTCCCTGTAGACCACATTAGAGGGGGAACTTTTCCATAGTCCATGGTGGAGTGTCTTATCTTTATTCATTCTGGCACTAGCAAGAAAGTCTATGGATAGATTTCCACTCAATAAACAACAACCTCCAATATCCAATGCGCTACCTTCTCCTCCTGGGTGCACCGTTGTTTCTAATGTCTTTTGAAAATATATTAGGTATGGTGCATGACCAATAAACTATTTTCTTTGATTCCCTAGTGGATAGCCATGTATTGGTTACAATCTGTGCCCTCCCATACCAATGTATTTGGCTGAAAGTTTCAATCTTGAGTGAAAACCTCTTGCCTCATATCTTGATTTTCTGTAATTACTTGTCTTCAACCCTAGCAGTGGGGATTCATTGCACTCACCATTTGAGCCCATCAAAAGTGGTTGTGGTCCTATATCAAACAAAATCACATTTATTTGCACACCAAGATTGATCACTTGACATTGTAAGACAGGATAAGTGTTCAGCTGTCTTTATAGCTTCAAGCCATTTCTCTATTTTTTATTCCATATCGCTGAACAAACATGAGGCATTCACTTCCCCAATGAAGGTTTCCACTTTTATCTCTCTTTAAAATCCCCACGCACTGTCAATACCATGGCTTGTTCATTGGAACAATCATTTACTTCGATAGATGACTCTAACTACATTCCTCTATACCATAGATGGCTATATATTCTTCTAAACAAGAGACTTGAGTGATAGTAGCATATATAAAAACTTTATTTTCAATATCATGTAGCTATTTTAAATAACCAAGCAAGATTGAGAATGTTATGGCTTCATCTCATGATAAATTTAGTGGAAACCATCGTCCATTGCAACACATGTTGGGTCCCTTGTGGGCCTGACTAAATTTTTTTTTGTTTTGAAACAACTTTTCTCAAATTGTTCTAAGAAAACTGCAGAATACTTCAGAAGTGAAAACACGAAATGGGTTTTCATTAAAACTCACTTTCTGACATGTTTACAAAAATGTGCAAAATTGGCCAGATGGACTCTGGGATCACCTCTAGAAACTAGGAAAATGGCCTTTTGAGAAATGAAAACTTGTAGGCATGTAACCACTGGTCCAGAGAATGCAATGCAAAAGACGGCTTGGCAAAGGGAGTCACGAGGAAAAAGTTATTCGCCGTCAAAGTTGCTTAGTTGAACTTTCTGCAACAATTAGCTGTTCAAAACAAATTAAACCTCAAGAGATCACCTCGTTGGAAAAACACCAAATCAACTCCTAGCGAGTTGCCACTGGACACAGTAGATCACTTTGGTGTATAGAACACATGTCCAAAATGGATTTTCTTGAATCATCACTCGTCAAAAGATATTGACGGTCAAAGTTGACCTCTTAGAAAGGTTTCTGGAAATGCAAATGCAAAACTAGAGAAATTGCATTTGGTTTTGATCTACTAAAAATAGCAAATCAAATCATAAAGCTCTAAAAATTGGCATGCAATCTCATCTTGGTATAGAGAATGAAAAATAACATTTGTTTTGACTTGATAGTCAACTGGTTGCAAAATCCAAGCTCAAACGGGAGGCTACTTTGTAGAAATGAAAGTTAGCAAACTGCAAAAAAGTGACAAAACCCTCTAGCTTAACTTTTTGAAAACTCATCAAAAATTATTGTAGGAAGCTAAAAATTAACATTCCAACTCACATAGGACACATGAGTGTGTCTGCAAAGGGATTTTTCTTGGAAATCAATGGGTGTCAAATTATGACCCTCCAAAGTAGGTCATTTAGACAAGTTCATCAGGTGCACTTCTGAAAGTGCAGAGGAAAATTTTTGAAATGGGAACTTCAAATTTACAAAATTGGAGAGTTCCAACACAAATTTTTTAGGAAAGAGCTCGAAACTGTCATCATTCCCTAAATATAGAGAACTGGAAGAATGACACAAAGAGAGCAAAAACAAAAGAAAAAGAAAGATTCGTTTTGGGTCAACATGGAAGAGACATTGCAATCTCAACACTTTGCATCATCCCTAAAAGGAGAAACACAAGCGAAAAGGAAATAAAAAAGGAAAATCTTTTGGGTCAACATGAAGGAGATAGTTCAGCCTCAATGCCTTGTGTCATCCCAGAAAGGAAAAATAAAAGAAAAGAAAAATGGACCATTTGGGTCAACATGGAAGAGACATAGGGTGTCTCAATGCTTTGCTTCATCCCCAAAAGGAAAACACAAAACAAGAGTGAAAAGGAAAATAAAAGGACAATTTGGGTCAACATGGAAGAGACATAGGGCATATCAACGCTTTGCATTATCCCCAAATGGAAAACACAAAACAAAGGTGAAAAGGAAAATGAAAATGCACAACATATAGAAGAATGAAGGTATGAATAGAAGAATGTCACAAGAGAGAGAGAACAAAAAACACATGGTTACAAGGGAACACGATACACACATACAAAAGAATAAAAAGTAAATAAAAGAAAAATGCAAAAGGCTAGCAAGGTGAATGCAAGTCAACCATCTAATAGGTCATTTTCCTCCCAATCATGTTTAGTGTATTGTGAGGGAGAATTGCAAGTGTCGAACTAAGGTAAGTACCAAGTTCTTCACTTGGTATGAGAGATTTATCATTTAAGCTCATGAAAGAGGAAAATAAATAATTCAAATAGTTATGCACTTCTTCATCTATTTTAGAAATCTCCTCATCATCATCATCATCTAGATTATTCATGACAGGGGGACAGATGGTAATCTCCAATGAGGGGTGTATCAGAATTTGTGGTTGTTGTACTAGATCATTTTGTTGTGATTCAAGAGGAGGGTAATTATTTATTACTTCTGTCAAAGGAGAAGGTTGAGTTTTTTTTTTCAATTTGTAATTGACGAGCAAGGAGACGACATCAATGCCTATGCTCCCTAGCACCGCAGTTTCTTTTGATTCTATTTTGAATTTGTGTGGGTGTAAGAGCGGGTTGATCCACCATAGGCTCCTTTTCTTCTTGAGGGGGAAGAACATAAGGGACCAAAGGATATGGTTCAATCACTTTATCTTTTGCTTTATACACTTGTTTTATGCAAGGAGGCATGATGGGGTTGATTTCATTATCTCTTGGGAATTTAGACGATGAAGGTGAAGTGTTTATTATTGGTTGCTCATGAGGGTGCATTTTATTTTCAGGTTTTGATTTAGGTTGAAGCATGGTCTCATCTAGGATAGGAGTAGTAGAAGCAGATGGGGATTGATTGCGAAGAGACAATTCAGAAATTTTCTTTGCTTTAAAATTTTGATAAGCAATGAAATATAAGTCTTTATGAGGCATGATGGGTTCCATGGGCTTAGTCCAAAAGGCTTCTAAGGTAAAATTTCCTCTAGAATACAAAGGGTTAAAGCCACTATGGTAGATAGTGAATATGTCATTGTCATGCAAAAAATTTAAACATTTGTGAATGACTGAAGGAACAACTTTCATCGAGCGAAACCATGGATAGCCTAGCTACAGATGAAACTGATCAGATTGTGGTATAATAGAGAACGTAACATCCACTATCTTAGGTCCTATTTATAGTGGAAGAATGATTGATCCAATCGTAGCGAATGCAAAACCATTATGTGTTTTGATCCATGCTCTTGGTTTGTCATAAACATCTTGATAAAGATCATGTAATACCAAAAATGCCTTAGTGATGACATTCTCGCCACATATGGGATATATGAGTATCCCATTAGTGGTCTTATCATAAATGCATCTAGCTATGTCGAGAGGACCACTAGGAAGATTCAAAAGAATATCTTTAGAAGAGAGAGCAATATCAAGATTCTTCTTAGTTTGGCCCTTATGAGGGATAACATTTATCACTCCCACCATTTCATCCATAGGATTAATAGAGGGTGTATGTGGAATAGGATCAAGATGTTCATTCTCTTTGTGAACAATCATCACATCATTGTTTTGAGTTTCACTAGCTTTGACGAATGACATGTTATGTTTAGGCATGGGATTGGTAAAAATCTGTAAATTTTGATTGGGTTGGGCAACAAATGTATTGCCTTTTGCATCAAAATTTGAAACAAATAGATAGCCAAAATCAATGAGGTCTTGCACTATGTGTTTAAGATGCTTACATTGTTCTATATCATGTCCATTTTTTCTATTCAATGACAATAGGTGTTAGGTTGGAAGGTTAGAGGAAAAGGTTTAGTTGTATCTAATGGTTTAACGAGAGGTAAAAAAAATCATTTGTTTTTGTATAAGTTTGGTCATTGTGTTATGAAGAGTGTCTAGTAATGGTGTAAACTATCATTGTGGATCTCCATAACTGTAAGGTATCACGACTTTAATAGCTACTACTTGGTTGTTGACAGGTTGAGAAGGGGGGTTGAATTATAAAAACCCTTTATTTGGTTTATGAAATGGTTGCAAATTGTTTGAAGTGTTAGGTTTAAATTTCTCAATTCGATTGGAAGTGGACTTTGCATTGTGACTACTAATTGAATTGTGATAATCACAAAGGGTTGTGCATAAGTGCAAGAAAGAAGGAAATTTCATCATGGCCAATTTATCCTAAATGTGAGATTGCAAGTTTTTGATAAACAACTTTTGGAGATTTGAATCAGGAACCTTGACATCTACTTGAGCATATAATAACTGATAGCATGAAATGAAATCAGTGACTTTTTCATCTACATTTTGTTTACATCTCATTAAATTAGCCATTATATTTTTAGGATTCATATCCAAATTTGGAAATGACTTATAAAGGCATCAAAAAGTTCATTAAATGATTGAATGGAATGATTGGGTAAATTTGAAAACCACTCGAAGGAAGTGTCTTTTAAAGTCCTAGGAAACAATTTAGCTAATAGTTTATCGTCAAGGACAAAATCACTAAATAAGGTTGTATAGGAATCGACATGATTATCAGGGTCTCCTTTACCTCTATACTTCTCAAACCTAGGAATCTCAATTCCTTGTGGCATCGGTGTTCTTAAGATTTCCAAAGATAATGGGCTACTATGGACGTAGTAGGTGGGTGGTGCTGTTTGGTTTTGGTTTATGGTAGATATTTATTGTTGCATGGAAGAAATGGTTTGGAAGAGTTGTGTAATGAGAGGGTCAGAGTAATTGGTATGAGGTGGAAGAGAGAATGGTGATAGAGTGTATGTAATGTTGGGACAAGTGAAGGGGACACTAAGAGGGGTGAAGGTGGTGGAGGATGGAACATTCGATGCCAAAAAATAAATAGGAATGGTAGTTGGAATAGCGAAAGAAGGAGTCATTTGAATAAATTTTTGCATGGTTGTTGCAACTTGAGGAGTGGTATAGGTAGGTATGGATGCTAGGGTTGAAGGAGGAGGAATATGAGGTCCTCCTTAGCTAACCACAATGTTTGTTGGTTGAGATGTGTCAAAGGCATATTTTTGGTATATCTCAATGATTTTTTTCATAACATCTAAGCCCTCATCACTTTCAAGCATTTGATGGATGTTTTCTATAGTAGGAATTATAGAGGTTGAAATGTTTTCAAGACACAATTTTTGTTGCAAATATGCTAAATCCTAATGAATGTTAATTACTTTTTCTTGTGAAATGCAGCCATTTGATGTGTCAACATACATTGTATGTGAAGGAAAATGTGTACTAGTGGTAGTATCCATGCCTAATGCACCATTTTCCATACCAGGAGTAGGAGCTTAAGACAACCCAAGGTTCGCAAGAAGTGTGTTATTGCATGATGCCATGAGTCAGGAACTTCTTCTCACTAAAGTATTATCAATAGGGTAAAAAGCACTCATAAAAATACCACAAGAGGTGGGGTGGATGAAAATGCAATGAAATCTAGGAATAATAAAATGAAAATAATAGAAAGTCTATAAACTAAACCAGAAAACAAAAATGTAGGAAATACCCAAAAAATGCCAAAAATTATAATGCAAAATATGCAGGAGGACTAAGTCGTCCAATGTGGCGATTTAGTCCCAATGATGTTTTTTTGAGATTTTTTAGAAATTTTGAATGAAATTTTATTTCTTTCAAATGCATAGAAGCAACTACAGTAGGAAAATGCAATTTTTTTATTGTTTTCAATGTAAAAATGATGCAAAAATGCAAGTTATTTGAGCTTTTCACTAATGCAATTTTGAAAGCCCTAGGATGCAATTTAATCAATGCAATATCTAATGCAATGAAAATGAAACCTAGGATGCACTTAAAATCAAAAGAAAACATGTTCAAAATTCAGGTTCACCAAAATGTGGACAATGATTTTGGATTGCCCACACTGCTTTAGCTCCTTCCAAGGTTTTTCACCTAAAAGGAGAAAGGGAATGGGGTCCAAAATGCAAATGTATACACTCAAGATTAATTTAAATGAGATGAAATATGTCTAATTATGATGTAATAATGTACTGATCTAAAAAGAAAATGATTTAATGATGTAAAACCTAAGAAATGCAAAGTGCTGGAAAACACACTGTGATATGCGGAAACACCTAAAAATGCAAGTAAATGATGAAATAACATAACATAATTGGAGAGGGACACCTGGAATCTGAAATATGATGTGGGGAGATTCTGGAATCTTCAAAATTTGACTGAAAATGTTTACTGGGACACTTATGCTAGGTTGGGCGACTTAGTCTCAGTTTTAAGGAAACTTGTCAAAATAGGAATCTAATAAAATGGGTATCCAAACATGAAAATACCACTTTTCAGGCCTGGGAGTGGGACTAATCCACCAGTAGTGAAAACTTAATCCACCTATAGATTTTAGGAATCTCGAGACAGGATCTTGTAGCTTCAGGTTTGCACTTGCTTTTCTGACAAGTGTCTACTCTTGATTCTATAGAAAACAGGATAAAAAGGGTCTCCAAGGTTGAATTAGGAATATTTTGACTTTGAATAGCTTTGATGACATCTTGACCACTTTTCAACACCTATTTCTTTGAAAAATATACCTACAAAGTTTGCAAACACACATGCAAAGAGAGAAAAAAGGTTAAGGGTTAGATTATATGGATTTGCCTTGGTCAAATCCCACTCTAGTAATCAAACCCTAGATAATGAAATGAAATGGAAAGAGAATGATAAATAAACAACATGAAATTTCATGAACTTACCAAACCCTTGATATCTAAATCTGAAGATATGCAATGAAGTGCTCTAATGGATGACTTGATTATGCTTAGAGTGCTTGAATGCTTGAGAAAGATTAAGTCAATTGCTTGAGTTAATGCTTGATGAATTAGGAGATAAATGAATGGGGGTTAAAATGAGAGGAAAAAACCTTATTTATACTTGTTCTTACTAAATTTCCTAAAAATAACACATCACAGGCCGACCTCGAGGGTTAGAGGACAAAGTCCTGCCAAAAATTTAAAATAATTTTGAGTTTTGTGCCAAAAAAGACTTAGTCCCACTTAAGAAAATTAAGTGGTTTTTGGGAATTACAAGGCATTAATTGTTGTCCAATGGGAATATCCTCAAAAACACACTTAAAAATTATTGAAAAGTGTATTAAAGGGTCATTTAAACATAAGAAAGGGTTGAATTAGTGTTGACAAGTCTAGAAAAGCGTGAAAGTGGGTTTCAACACTTTGAAATAAGACCTGGTAAATGATAAAAAAATGAGTTATTTAGTTGAATTATGATGAAAGGGTCCTAGAAGAGTGTGAAAGTCAGTTACAACACTTCACAACACTCTTACAAGACAACCTAGAAGCCTTAATGATTCACAAGGTTCCAAGGCCTAATGTGAATGTGTTGGCCACATTACATGTTCATTAAATCTAGGAAAAATCAAGTCAAAGTCCACTAGAAGGGTCTGAACATGAAAAAGTAGAAGGATTACTTTTTCCATGTCCACAATAGAATACCCTAGAAAGAGCACCCCAGAATGATGCAATGACTTGGAAAATGAAAAGAGACCTTCCCTAGTATTTACCTTCCTACCTTGATGTGTCCACATTTCCCATTTCTCAACAATACTAAAAATTTAATAATTTTACATTTTTTCTCTCACAACACTTATAAGACTACCTTAGATTAGTGCACCCTAGAATCACAGGGGGGCTCAGGAAGAAATAGTAGGCATTTTATATTTTTTACCTACCCACCTTGATGTTTTGGTATAGGTTTTTCTCCATGATGCACAAAACAAAAAAAATATTTTTTTCCATTTTTGTATTTCTTTCCACTAATAATTTTTACAAGAATGCATTTGACACAAGAACACACAAATCATGTTGAGTTGACCCGAATTGAGAGATTTTGGTTTGAAGGGATTGGATATCCACGTGTAAGTCTAGAAAAATCATTACTATGTGCCACAACCTCCCAAAATGACTTTGTCAATGTTTGACATTTTTTTGCTTTTTGGGGCTCTTTAGAGACTACCCTAGAAAGAGAACCCTAGAATAATTAGGTGATTTAGGAAATGAAAAGATAACTTCCCTAGTATTCACCTACCTACTTTGAAATTTTCATGCTTCCCATTTGTCAAAACTATTAAATTGTGAACATTTTTTGTATTTTCCAATATTCATGTTTAATTTTAACCATTGTTGAGTAAAAAGTAGGTTATAGTTTATGTTTCTTAATAATTATTTACAAATGTAGGTCATTTTGGTGGATAATACTATTGCACCAAGAAGTGAATTAAAAAAAAAGGTTATAATATTTTTCTTCAACATTGAGGACACATTCACTGTAATTCATAAGGAGGTATCTTCTTCATATACTTTAATCTCTTGATTTATAATCTTGTAGTTGATTTCAAAGAATGATCAGTTGAGTTTTTTTTTCATGATGTTTATAATCCATACTTTTCTAATATTTATATGCAAGAATTTCCCAACACAATCTTTGTGTAGGATGTGAGTTCGATGGTAATGCATCCAACATTGGAGTTCATGTTGCTTTCATTGCTCAATTACTTTTACTCAGTGGTTTTTTTGTTTTAAAATACTTTTTGTAATATTGCAATGCAAGTGTCTGTGGGAGTAGCAATGACTTGATATGTGTGTTATAAAGTGAGGATATCAAGGGCACATATTAGTTGTGTATCCATGATAGCTTGATAGAAACATGCATCAATGCATTTATACATGAGGATATCGATAATATTATATGGCATTATTAGTTGCATTGATGAATATGATGGTTAAAAGATGATATAAGACATATTTTTACATGAGGACATGAAAAATATGATATACTCAGATTATTGGTTATATTGATGGTAGAATGTATGTTGTGTTATGATGATTATGAATGTCATGTGTATGTTGAAACATGTCACATGTATGTGTAATCAACATCAAGTGTGTCAAATGTATGAAATTAATGATGATTATGATGAAAAGATGCATAAAATAATAAATATTATGTGTATTCACCTACTTATGTATTTTCACAAAAGTCACATGTATGTATCTTCACATCAAAATTACTCACACATTCCTACATTGGTTCATGTTGGCACCTACTTAATAGTGAAGAAATGGTGAAGATTTTGGACTTGTCTTTTAGATTATAGTTCTCTCTTATTAGCACTTAGGAAAATAGAAATATTTTATTGCTTTCCATGATCTTCTAACTTCTTTTTCATATATTTTACTTTAAGCTTTGGAGAAACTACTCCCTCATCAGCCCTTAGGACAACAACATCCATTTCTTGGATAGAGCTTTCTATGTCTTGAATACTTTTATGTAGCTTTGTAGCCACTTTTTCATCAGCTTTGGAGTGTCTTTCTAATTACAAAATACAAATGTTTCTATTAAACGATTCCTTGAGTATATTGGAGGAACTAGTACTTTTCCTTCTATTTTAGTTTATGAGGTTCCTACGTAACTAGAGAGCATACCAATGACATATGAAATTCCATGCTTGGATTGAATCAAATAATTAAGGTTGTCAATAATCTATGTATATATAATAGCATCAACAAATGGTGAATCTAACATATCACCTAATTTTTGACTTTGTATAGAAAATCAAGTGTATTTTTGGACTATACAAGGTCCGTCTTGGATGAAAATTGATAAAGCTTTATTGAAAACCCAGAATACTGAGAGGGGGTGAATCAATATTCACTAAAATTCATCAACTTCATCAACTTAAATATGTATTCAAAGCATCTCATCAAACTTTTAAAAATGGAAAAGAACAATTGAAGCATTCACCACAACAAAAACACAAGAGCACCAAATTTAAATGGAAAACCCTAGGAAGGGAAAAAGGACAGTGAGGATTAGCTCATAATATATTATAACCAGTTATAATGGATTACGATTTGGAGGACTCACTGTCTAGAAAGAAAGGCTCACTACCAAGGGCTCACTGCCCAAAGGACCCACTATCCAGAATAGAATAGAGAATAGAAGAATGACTCACTACCATATTTTGAACTGTTAACAATTTATCTACAATGTGTTGAAGATACAGTTCCAATTAAGCTTAGAAAATTGATTTTACACTCTTTATACTTCACCACTATCACCTTTCACACTTCAATCTACATCAAATATCACACACAATCTCTACATCACATCTTCACACAGTAAATAAACCTTCTATATGTACATACATATTCCACAAGAAAAAAATATCATCAATTAGGTTGGCCTATTTGGATGAAACGTGTAACACCATAACCGATAGGCTCAAAACTCCAACAAACATACCTCATTGAAATAAAGAAAAATATGCTCACCAAAATGGAATGAAAGAGATGTGTGATGTACCTATCTTTCTTCTAATTTCATTAGGAAAAGAGATCTCCCAAAGGTAGGATTGACTTTCAACCTTAAGGTGAGTCAATCTTATTGGGAAGGATCTACTGTTTCCCTTATGACCAAAAATGAAAAATATGACTAAAATACACTTTTGGGAGATAAAAATAAAATTCTTAATGAACTCAATTGTATGATGTAAAACTTGAAATGCAAATTTAAAGGATAGAAAAAATAGAAACAACTTTCAGGAAGATCTAAGA
Organism: Sequoia sempervirens; assembly: GCA_007258455.2. NCBI lineage: Eukaryota > Viridiplantae > Streptophyta > Pinopsida > Cupressales > Cupressaceae > Sequoia > Sequoia sempervirens. The sequence continues at coordinate 259,336,146 of VDFB02000013.1, read as the reverse complement.
AGGGCGAAATGATGTGTACCTATCACCAAAAGTGGTTGATGAGTGTCTTGCTAGGATAGATTCTCCCTAGGGAAAATGGGTCTTTGTATATGGATCCAAAGTTTGATTTCATAGTCCTCTAGTCCCATATCCAAGCTCTCAATTCCTCTAGATTCCACTATCACAAATTTGGAAATAAATTTCGTAAATTGTGATTTTTTGTGGCTTGACAATAATGATGACAACTTTAACAACTTTGCAAAATTTCTCTTTTGAGCAAATTTCTGTTTTGATCAATATTTAATCCTTCTTCACTTGCAAATCTGCACATACAAAGAGAGGAAAAAAATTTATTTTTGGTGAATAGGGGTTTTACTTGGTCAAACCCCAATTTGGTAATTAAACCTTAATAATGAAATGATGATAAAATGAATAGAATCTGATGAATGAACAATGTTATGTCACAACTCACCATACCATATATGGGTGCTCTTAGAGGACTAAATTCTAATACATCTCTCTAAGGATTGGATCTTGCATGAAATGTCTTGATTGGATGCTTGATTTAACACTTGGTTTGATGGTTAAATGCTTGAAACCTACATTACAATGTTAGCTCCGAAAAATTCCATGAACTTTGACATGACAATATGATCTTGATTGCTACTATCTAGATGACTGATAAATGTTCTCTTCAATGCTATTGAAAAGAATATTTTCTCATATAATCTCTTGATTATGCAAGTTCTTACTAGATAGATTTGAATTGATAAAATAACTATGTATTTAAAGTTTTTTTATCTAATTTCCTAAAAAATAGATTCCACAAGCCAACATTTGAAACTTGAATTTGAATCTTTAAAATGTTGCCAAAAAATATTAAAATTTGGGTCTTGTGTTGGCAAATGGTCAACACTCTCCTTGAGGTTTGTGACAGTGGACTAGTTGCCTCCTTTTAATTGATGTCTCTACCATTTGTATTGGGAATTGATAGATAGATCTTTTGATGTAATGGTAAATGTGGGCCAACAATTGGTGTCAGAGTGTTAGGTCATAGGCTTAAATCCCCATGAGTAATGCTAAGAGGGAGATTGTTGGTAGATGGTTAGTGCTCCCCTCGGGATTCATGACAAGGGACTAATCACGTTCCATGTGATCCATGTCTCTACCATTTGTATCAAGCATTGAGAGATTGATCTTTTGACACAATGGAAAATGTGGGCCAACATCTTGGCACTTAAGGAGGACCCATTTTCCCTTGGGTGAATGGGTCCTAGGACCTAAGTAGATAGGAAACTCAATTTCCAAGGCAATAAAATTAATACCAAAAAAATTTTAATGTTAGTTTCCCTTTTAGAAAATAGGAGTAATAATGGAATACATAATTTAGGAAATTAGAGGCTTAATTAAGTCCAATTTAATTAAGGGGCCCAAACATAGCGTGAAAATGTAAAGTTGTACATTTTTCTACACTACATTTAGCCCCCACTTTAATGATAGGATGAGCCCTATGCTCAAACTCACACTAAAGTAAGAGAATAAGTCAAGAGAGGTCTAATTGCACAATTTTTAGAAACATAAGATGGCAAGGATCAAGGAGGAGATCAAGCACCCAAGATCAAAGATCCCATGGAAAACAAAAAAATTCATAAAGAGACATAAAAATGCAATAGTGACAAGATACCACATCATACAATGTCAAAATTAATGCAACAAGATGAACTAGCAAGCTGCATTACGCCAAGTCCATCAAACAAGCTCACATGGTACCACAAGAAAGAAAGTTGTGTTATACTCGGTGGACATGAAAAATACACTCACAAGTGTAGTCTAATATACACTCGATGAGCCTAAACAAGTGAGAAATGCACAAGGTCTAGTGAAGTCTGATATACACTAGATGTGTAACCACACAACAAGTGGTGATGGGCAAGGGGTATGTGTAGGATCATCATGGAAAAAATAGGCCCTTAAGTGGCGAAAAATTTAGGAAAATTAGAGTTAGGGAACTTGACGTAAAAATTTGAATAAGTTATCTATATTATTTCAAAAATATGTAAGAATAGAATCTGTAGAAAATTGAATATAGTTTCTAAACTACTAGGTTTATTTTAAAAAAAAATCTATTTGGTGAAAATTTGAAATTTCAATGCAGCAGTACTTAAATTTCAAGGAAAAATAAGAAGTGGGTGTCTGTCTAACCACCCTAACCACAATAAAATGATAATATTTTTTTATAAGATTTTAGATATAAGTAGAGGACTCATGTCTGGATGTGATGCATATTTTTTTGTAATTTTTTTCCAAGTAAATAATTAATTATGAATTTTTAATTACAACTTTTTAAAAATATAAAAACTTGTATGTCTGACAACCTTAACTTGGTCAAAAATTCATGAACTTTTTTTTTTAATCCTATAGTATGGAAAGAATAGAATGTGACACATGTTTTGGATTCAAAAAATGTGATTCTGTTTGAAAGTTATAGATATTTTTCAATCAGCCTATGAATCAGGACTTTAGTCGTAATTCAAATAGAAAATGAATAATAATTATTTATTAAATTCAAAGTAAAGAATAATTTATATTGGTGGAAAGCTAAGAATCTCCTTTAAAAACCTTTTTTGTTTAATCAATTTTGGGTAAAAAAAAGTCATCAACCACATACCCTACACATACCCATCATATCGCCACTTTTTGGCCCATCATGATCATGCACATATCCCTATTCTTCTATTTCATTCAAGAAATGAGAACCCTCAAGATAAAATCCACTTTGAACCCTTAGGTGAGTGAATTCTTTGAGAAATCTTGCAATTTTTGTTATGTGTATGTGTGGACTAAATATCACTTTTGGGAGATGAAAATAAAATAGCAAATCAACTCAAAACTAAAATGTAAAACCGGATTTGAGTATATTAAACATAGAGCTAGAAGACACAATTTATTTCATGCAAATCATATTAGTTGAGGACACTTTAAACTTTCCCAAAAATAGTTGAAAAGTGTCCCTATTGGTTGCAAAGTGTCCTAAGCTAACTTTTTGACAGAAATGACTGAATAGGGGTTTTGGGAGAAAGATTAAAAATAAAAAATGCACTTATTCATGATATGTAAAGAGTGGATTTTGTAGATGAAACATAATACTAATAGAAATAATTTATTTCATGTAGATAGAATAAATGGAAAATCTTGCACACCTATTACAAAATGATATTTATGGAAGTTGTTTGAGGACTCATTCGCCCATTGGTGAATGTGTCCTTGTTCACCTTTCAAAAATTTATTTTTGGGTCCTTGACTCATATTTTTGCACTTCTAGATCCTTCGGGTATCACAGTCAGATAGTTGGAAAAAAAATTGGGATTTGAGTTTCCATGAGATGACAACAAAGGTGACAATGAATGCAATTTTTTAAAATTGCACTTTTGAGAGCTTCAACTTTTCTTCAACCTATGAACCTACAAATCTTCAACACAAAAAGAGAGAGGAATTTTTTTTTTTTTTTTGGGTAAATGGGGGTTTCCCTTGGTCAAACCCCATTTTGGTAATTAAACCTTGAAATTAAATGAAATAGCATGAAATGAATGATGAATGAACAAATCAATGTTTCAACTCACCAAACCCTTGGATGAACCTTTGAAGGACTTAAATATTTATGTTGATCTTACATGAAATGGATTCAATGGACGTGGATTGATTCTTGAATCTTGCTTTGAATCTTTGAATTGAATGCTCGAAACTTACATCACAATGTTAGCTCCAAAAACATGCTTGATTGTAAAAGACTTTGACATGATGCTTGAGATATTGAATGCTGCAACAAATGATGAAGAAATTTTCTCTTGAATGCTCTTGATAATAATATTTTATCTTGTCAAATTTCTCTCAATTGTGCTCTTAAAATCTAATGTTAATTTGATAAAATAACCTTGTATTTATAAACATTTATCCTTAATTTCTTTAAATTCAAACATTACAAGCTATCTTTTGAAATTTGAATTTAGGATCATAAAAATACCACAAAAGCATATTTAAAATTGGGTTTCAAAGCCTAGGGAGGACCCATTCACCCATTGTCAAATGTGTCCTAGGTCCCTATTCCTAGAACACACATTACTCAATGTAAGGTGTTATGTATTTGCATTAATTAGTGTCAAGTTTCCCCTTCTGAAAATGTAATTAAATGGGCTTGTAAATGAATTATAGGGCTTGTTAAGGCCTAATTAGGCTAAATTAATTAAGGGAGCCCTAAATAAGTGTGAAAATATAAAGGGATACACCTTATAGCACTAAATTAAGACATAATTAAGTTCAATTTAACTAGGAGGGCCCAAAAAAATGAGAAAATGTAAAGGGATACATTTATCTATTACTACATTTAGCCCCCACCTTAGTGAGAGGATGAGCACAAGCAAAAATGCACACTAACGTAGACAAATATGTGTCAAGAGGGGTCCAAGTGTAAAAATGTTAGTGAGATAGGATGACAAAGATCAAGGAGGTGGCCAAGCCCCCAAGATCAAGATCCTATGGAAAACCAACATAAGCATTATGGGACACACACAAAATGTATGATATGCAACAACCAGACAAGCTACACAAACATACAATGCCAAAGACTAAAAGAAAGAAAAAAAAGAAAGAAAATAAGGGTGGATCAAGCCTCGACAGTCTATCAAGCTTGATGTGGATTATGCCTTAGCTATTTGTCCAAAAAATTTCACTAGAGGAACTCATTCTCCACTATGAAAACAACATGCACACTCCTGAAGGCTAATGGAACTTTAGTTGTCCACTAGGTGAGCCCCCAAGGGTGGCAAATGAGAGAATATTATTAGGCTCCTATACCATACCAAAGCTATACCTCTGATAAATTCAATAAGGTACCACAAAATAAAACATAAATTTAAAGCTTCATAAGGCCTAACAAGCTACCTTATGCTAAGCACCTATGAACAAAATGCAAGGCTCCATAGGCAAGAAAAGTTTGTTATGTTTGGTGGCCATAAAAAGGGTTTGAGCTTCACAAGGCTAGAAAGCTACATTATGCTAAACACTTATGAAAAAAATACAAATATGATAAGAAAACATAAGATATAGTCAAAACTTTCAAAATGATAATTCCAATGTATGCCCCAAATTTAAAGAAATTACTAAACACCATGTTGTGAGCAATTACTTTAAAATAGAAAATGATCAATGCTAACAATAAAGAAGACATGAGAGCTTCTTTTGGAAAGCTATATGTCAAGAATATGCTTTCCAAATGAAGCTACGTCATGAATAATGGGTTTCCCCAAAAATACAATGCTAAAGATAACATAGAAATAAAGTATGTCACAAATGAGCCAAATTAAGCCATGTCATCCACATCCCAAGCTTACTCTTATATATACATGGAAGGCGATCAACTAGCCAAAATAGAAAACAAAAAAGTACCATGATAGGACAAGGGTACCTAATCCCTTTCCCCCCAAGGGAAAAGGGTGAGCCAAAAATGCATGATGATATGTTGCTCCATGCGAAAAGGAAATATGATTGCTTAAAGCCAAGTTTATAACCTCATGCATTGTAGTGAATATGCTATGATACTAAAAACACCAAGGATCAACAACTAATGTTATTGATTATAATGAGTAGAAAAAATATCAATTTTTTGCATATCCAATGAGATATTCCCACATACATAGTATCTATTAGTTTAGGATGCACCAAAGTTAGCATTATCTTGAAGAATATTTTGTAATAGTGTTGGTATTGAGTGAAGGATTTTTTGATGCTTTTGTTTCTTCTGAGGGACAATAACCAAGACCATTAGTGGTTTCTTGTGTCTTAGACTCTATGGGGGCACAAATACCTTGTTCTCTAGCACCACATCTTTTTCCACTATAACCAAGTTATTTCATAAGTTCATAACCTCTTCCATAAATATTTTTCATTTCTTTCAGATTTTGTGATTGTTCATAATCAACTTCATCAAAGTTCATTTTGTAATTTGTTTCTTCTTCTAAAGTATTTGAATTGGATGCTTTTGAATGTTCTTCCAAATTTTGTGTTGACATTACTGCTGACTCTTTTTTCCTGTCAGAATTTTTTGTTATGTTCTTGTATTCGCCCATGAATGTAGGTGTAAAATCTAAGGAACCCAATCATCATACAATAATTCTTTGACTTCTTCAATATGCTCTTTTTTTTTTCTCTTGCATGGGTTCCACTTGTGTAGTTGGTGTCAGTGTTTTCAAGGGACTTTCTGTGTCTTTCTTAGTGTGCAAACAACTTTTTGGTTCAAGGTTGGCCTTCATTGTATACACTTAGTTGTTGTAGAAAGACTTCATTTTACAATGAAAGGTAGAAGGAACCATATTCATTGCATGAATCCAAGGTCTACCCAAGAGAAGATTATATGAAAGAATATTAGGCATGACATGATTAGGATCTTGCAATGTGGACTTTCTAACTGTAATAGACAATGACATGATCACACCAAGCGGTTGTCTTCCATTATCAAACCCATGAATAAATAAATATTCAAGTTGAATTTTTCTTTTGTCTACTCCAATCTTGTCCAAAAGTTTTATGCTACACACATTAAGGGCTGAGAAATTGTCAACAAGCATTCTCTTTATCCCTACTTGATTTTGTATAGCTATTATCACAAAATCTTCATTCTATTTTTATACTTCCAAAGAAGGTAATTCACTTTGGTGGAAAACAATGTTAGCATTCATTCCTTGAATTATGACTGCTATATCATTTGTATTTGCACTATGGGGACCACATCTTGTTGCAATGCATTTTGAATCATACTATAATAACTAGGTGAGGCTTGAATAAAATCCCATAAGGATATCTTAGGAGGACTTTTTTTAATTTTTTCAAAAAGATCATATTCCTTTCCACTATGTGAAGGAAAATAAGGAGCACTAGGCAAGATTGGTTGAGGAAATGGCAATGAAGTAGGAATGGTTTACAATTTCCTATTGCTCCTTGTTTTGTATGCATGAGTAATGGTATTGTAACTTGGTTGTTGTGAAATATTGTTACTATCAATTTTCCTTGTAAAGTTCAAGATAGCTCCTAGAGGTAAGGTTGCTTTTTAGGTGGTTTAAGGATAAGCACGGGTTTATTTTGAACTTGAGCTTGAAGTGAGGGTAGGTAAAGGATAAGAAGTGGCTCTAGATATTGCTTTAATGGATATCTAATGTGCATTACCTCAAAATAATTATCCTTATTTTGATTATCTTTTAGCAAAGAAGAGTCTAAGGTTACCTCATTATTTTTCATATAAGGAAGCCATGTTACTATTGTTTGAAAGATGTGTGTCAATGTTGTCATTTTCTTGCACCATGATATCTTCCCTAGTAAGATAATTTTTTAATAGAAGAACAATGAATATTTTCATGAAACTCAATGCTTGGTTCTTCTAAAATAACTTCATCACAAATAGGGGAGTCATCAATAGTTGTATTGTCTTGATTATCAATGATGGCATCCTCTTGTATCAAATCATTCTCACAAATAGGAGAAATAGGCAAAGTATTATTAGCGGATTTGTCAACAGTCTCATCCTTGTATCCAAAAATTTCTTCCCAAGTAGGAGAGGTAAGAGAAGAGAAAAAAAATAGGATTCTCATAACTCTCATTGATTGGATCTTCTAACACCAAAATATCTTCTTCAAAATACTTGAGAGATATGGGGAGAAGACCAAATTTGATTGTCATGATTGTCTACTATTATATTCTCTTTCGCTAAAAAATTCTCATAAGTGGGAGAGATGTTGGGAGAATGACTAACATGCTTGTTGATAAATTTTTTCTTGGCATGATTAGAAAGGTAAGATACTAACATTGTGTGCCCACAAATGAAAAGTACTTTTATCCAACTTATGCAATTCTTCAGGAATGTAAACAATGTGTACCCAAAAAGGAAAAGTAGTTTTATCCAACTTATGCAAAGCTTCAAAATGTAAACATTCTGTATCCAAAAGTAAAAAGTACTTTTATCCAACTTATACGAAGCATCAAGAATGTAAACATTGTGTATCCAAAAGTGAAAAGTACTTTTATCCATATTATGCAAAGCATTAGGAATGCAAACATTTTCATATTTGATGATTTTCACTATTGAAATATTTTTGGAATGATTTAAAATGGCTACAATAAATGGATGTTTAGACCTAGATGCATAAAACAAAAATTCCTAAAATTTTCTAGATTGAAATAGTGGGTTACCAAGAGATTCAGGAAGTGCAGAAAACCATAAAAAAGCTTAGAAAATTTGGTTTTAGAGGCCTTGAAGGACTAATTCTCCCATGGGCGAATGGGTCTTTGTTCAGGGTTTTTAAAAAATGAGAAATGTAATTTCTGAGTTTTTTAATGTGTTTTCTGGTCCAGGTCTCAGACTGGTACTTCTACAACTAAATTTTCCAAAATTTGATGTCTAAATGCAAGTGAAATTAATGAAAAATGATAAACTATATGACACTGTTGAAATGAAATTTTGATCTATTTTTTTGATTTAAGTGACTAAGAATATGCTATTATATAAATACTATGCAAAATCAATCTAATATTATGCATTTTTTGTTGAATTTTTAGATTTAAAATGAATGTAAGATGCAAGTTTACACCTAAAATGGAAGATAACTTTAAACCAAATTTAGAAACCATAAATGCAATGAATTAATGAAAATCCTAGATCTAGGGTTTGAATGCACTCTAAATCAGAACTTATACCAAATTTGGAATATTTCACCAAAATTATTATAAATAGAAAGGGGAAAATGTGGTAAATGAACCTACCTATTCTTCAATTTCTTTCAAGAAATGAGATCCTCCATGTTAAAATCCACTTTCAACCCTTAGGTGAGTGAATTCTTTGAGGAACTTGCAATTTCCTTTATGTGCACTGTGGAAAAAACAACACATTTGGGAGATGAAAATAAAATAGTAATTAAACTCAAAAATGAAATGTAAGACCATATTTGAGTAGATTAAACATAGAGATAATAGACATAATTTATTTCACACAAATCAAATTACTAGAGGACACTTAAAACTTTCCCCAAAAATAGTTGCAAAGTGTCCTGACATAACTTTTTGACAAAAATGATTGAATAGGGGTTTTGGGAGAAAGATTAAAAAATACCAAATGCACTCATTCATGACATGTAAGGAGTAGATTTTATAGATGAAACATAATGCTAACAAAAACAATTTATTTCATGTAGATCGGATAAAGGGAAAATCTTGTGCACTTGCTATAAAATGATGTTTCAAGAAGTTTTTTGAGGACTCATTCACCCATTGGTGAATGGGTCCTTGTTCACCTTTCGAAAATTGATTTCTAGGTCCTTCACTCCTTTGTATGCACTTCCAGATCCTTCAAGTTTCATAGTTGGATAGTCAAAAATAAATTCGATATCTAATTTTTCATGAGATGACAACAAAGGTGAGAACAAAAGTAATTTTGCAAAATTGCACTTTTGAGATCTTCAACTTTTCTTCAACCTATGAACCTGAAAATCTACAACACACAAAGAGATGAGGGAAAATGTTTTTTTTTTTAGTGAATGGGTGTTTTCCTTGGTCAAATCCCATTTTGGTAATTAAACCTTGAAATGAAATGAAATAGCATGAAAGGAATGGTGAATGAGATCAATGTTGCAACTCACCAAACCCTGGGATGAACCTTTGAAGGACTGAAGTATTGATGTTGATCATGTATGGATGACTTTGATGGATGTGGATCTTGATTCTTGAATCTATTGAAAAATACAACTGAGAGGGGGGTAATCAGTTGTAGAAAATTTTATTCCTTAAAACATTCATCAGAACTTAGATCAATCACAAATATTTACTCTGCTAAATAATTAAGCATTCAATGCAAAGGTAGAAAATGAAAGGCATCACACATACATAGTAACACCATACTTACATTGAAAACCTAATAAGGGAAAAACTATGGTAATTATTAGCACACACTATAGAAAATATCAAAACTAATTACAAAAGGCTCACTACCAAAACAAGGACTTGCTATCTAGATCAAGACTCACTGTCCAATAAGGGTTAACCACCCAGAGGACTCATTGCCACACAGTTACAAAGAAGATAGAAGAGATATATAGCACAAAGAAGACAATCTTAATGCAACAAATATCTCCACCATGATTCACTCAACCACTTGCAAACATTCATGAATGATATAGACCACCTTTAGATCATTGCATCCAGAAACTCAACATTTAAGATTCACACTGATCTACCACACTTGCATCACATACATAAATATTGATCTATATATTTCACTATCTCTTTGTGCTTCTTTCACCACTAACTCATTCTATATTTATACCATCTTCAACTTTGAAACATATCCAAAGTCAACCATCCATTATTCAATTTCAAATTAGGTCAGCACCAAAAAATTCTAGGGTGGAATTAGAATTAGGGAAGACCAAAAACATGCTTTATGAGGACCCAAATAAGTCCCAACATGCTTCATTAACTTTGAAAGCAGTGTTTAACGCAAGGTCGGCCAAACTAGTGTAGAACACATAGAACAATTAAGCACACACAACCCTTAGCATGATACAATCCTTCTAGATACCAAAATTATCTTCAACATGATCATATAATAGCTTAAATATAGAACTACAAGTCATAAGACTCAACCAAAAATAAATTTGGACCAACATTATTTCTCTCAGACCTCAGTCAGATACACAAAAAACTACAATTCATAACTAGTGAACATAACTTGCACTGTTCAATGATCTAGAAGCCTAAATCCTAGATATAGCATCTTCCAAAAATAATTATCAACATATCTAAACCACACGAACATAGGAACAAATCATAGAGAAAAACCTAGAGCAACCACTAAACAACTGCAACCTTTCTCCATTACAATTTTCTCAATATCCTTGACATATACAGCCAATAACCTGCATCCATGACATTAATGAAAAAAAAAATTGTTGATAGATAGTTAACCAATTAACACCAATGACAACACCTTCATTCTTGTAACAATCTCCCCCTTTTTCATTGATGGAAAACATGATGTGAAAAACCATCAAAGACAACACACTAGCTCTGAACACACTTTAAATTATTTTGCTTTCTATTTCTCCCCTTTAGTAGATAATCTATTTTTTTCACATCTTCCCCATCTCTCATCTCCCCCTTTGATATCAATGTGAAAAGAAAATATTTTTTACATTAATTTTTCCTTTGACATTAAGAACAAAATACTCTTTCAATGACAAAACATGACACTACCTGCTCCCCTTGAGAGGTAGCCACCAAAACATCAGTCTAGAAGAAGGATAGATCCATAGACCCACTGGATTGATGCATCTCCATATGCATGTAGTTCAAGAAAGGAGGGAAAATGACCCCTAACTTCTACCAGAGATACTCAAAGTATCTTTAGGAAGAGTCTTTATAAATATATCAGGAATTTGATCCTTCGTAGGTACATACTCAATCTTAACATCATTCTCAACATCTTTCTCTCTCAAGAAATGACACCTAATAGATATATGATTTTTCCTCGAGTGCATCAGTAGATTCTTTGAAATGTTAATTGCACTTGTATTATCATAGAAGATAGAAATATGATTGTCATACATTACTTTGGCATCTTTCAATGTTTGTTTCATCCATAAAACTTGTGTACAATAATATGCAATAGCAATATATTATGCTTCAATAGTAGATAAGGAAAATAAATATTTCTTTTTACTCAACCATGCCACCAATCTCCAAAAAAGAAAGAATGCACCACCACTTGTACTTTTTATGTCATCCATACATCCTGCCCAATCTGCATCTGTATAAGCACTTAGTGTAAAGTCAGTATCCCTATGATACCATAAGCATAATTTGAAGTGCCATTCAAATATCTAAATATTATTTTAAAAGAAGCAACACATGTTTCCTTAGGATCTTCTTGAGATATAGCCACAAGACAGACAACATGCATAATATCTGGTCGAGTAGTAGTCAAATACAACAAACCTCCAATTATAGATCTATATTTGATCTGATTAGCTTTAGGTAAATCATCATTTTTACCTAATTTACAACTAGTCACCATAGGAGTGCATACCAGTTTCGAACCATCCATCCCAAACTTCTTCAACATTTCTCTTACATACTTATACTATGAAATAAAATCCCCTTCTTTGTTTGATTAATTTGTAGTGCAAGAAAGAAATGAACATCTCTCAAAACATGGACATCTCAAATTCTTTCTGCATGTATTATGTAAACATCTTACATATGGTTTCATTTCCTCCAAAAATAATTTCATCAACATACACAACCACAATCAAGATTTTGTCATTCCCAATTTTAAAATATAGATTACTATTTTTCATACCTTTGTTGAAACCTTGTTGAATCAAATACTTGTATAACCTTGCATAACAAGCTCTAGGAGCTTGCATCAATCTATATAAAGCTTTCTTTAATCTACAAACCATATCTGATTGATCTGATAATTGAAATTCTTTCAGTTATTCCATGTAGACCTATTCTTCTAGCTCACCATTCGAAAATGTATACTTAACATCCATCTAATAGACCTTGAAATCTTTATGAGCAACAAACAATAGAAACATCCTAATAGCTTCCATTCTTTCCACTGGAGAAAAAGTATCCTGAAAATCTATGCCTTCTACTTGTGAGTAGCCTTTACACACAAGTCATGCTTTACTTTTGACCACTTCTCCATTCTCATTCAACTTATTTTTGAATACCCACTTTGATCCAATTATGTTTTTATTTGCTGTTCTTGGGACCAATTCCCAAGTTTGATTCTTCTCTATCTACATAAGTTCTTATTTCATAGCTTCCATCCAATCCTCATATTTACATGCTTCACTTACAGTCTGTTGGAACTATAAAATTATGAATAATTTCACAAGTTTTTCATACCCTTGAGTTTCCAGAATAATCATCACCATATGCACAGGGCCTTCCATCATAATATTTTGCTTTCATTTTTCCTATATTCTTCCCATATGATCCATCAGGTTTGCATTTTTCACATTTCAGTTCTTATCAGTGTGAGAATATCAGGGTCTCCCCGATCCGTTTTTCTGCTTGTAAACATTTGTGTTGCCTATCCGCAAGACGTTTTCGATATCATGGCGATTAGACTTCATCTACTGGTAGTTATTGGCATGACTTTCACATTATTTTGGTGACATGAGGATACTTATATCAGTGAGAGAATTACGCATCGATGTAATGTCATAACAAAATCACATGTGTCTCACCGATTCTCTCATATGGACTTGCTTCGGCCGGAGTCATGGTATTCGGGATAGGGTCTTGGTGAGACCTTATTGTCTTTCCGATAGGCAATAAAAGATGCTCATCGGTGTGAGATTTTCTTCGACATAATATCTTGGTGAACTTACCTTATCTTGTTGACCGATAATAGAGATGGACACTTCGGCTAGACTAAGGTATTCGATATATGGTCTTGGTGAATTCAAGGGTGTCTCACCGACTGGTGGTGAAAGGATTGACTTATCGGCAAGAGTTAAAAGCTTCGGTGAAGGGTCATAGTGAAAAGGGTTATGTCTTGCCAACCGTGTGCACGTGGACTTGTTTTGGCTGGGCTAGGTGGTATCAGAGTAAGGTCTCGGTGAGTGACCTCCAGTCTCGCCGACATTACACAAGGGCATACTATTGTTTGGCTTTCGATGTGAGGTTATATGGTCTTGCTGATCTATTTTCTCACGCCGAGATGTAGTTACTTCGGCATGAGAAATGTTTCTATCTGGGTGATCAAAGCCGAGCTCGGGGTGTTTCGGTATGACTCGATGAATTCTTTAGGACATCTCCCCGATAGCAAAAGTTCACGGTGAAACACAAAGAGCACAGGATGATAGCAATATAATTTCCTTTGGCATACTTCGAGGTTGTCTCAGTGAATGATTAATAAGGCTCTGTCACTGTGGCTGACATGAGAATTTCTAAATGTAGTTGCAGGCTGACATGGATTTTCCCGAATACTACTGTTGGCTGACATGATTTCAATGCAATGAGTTTTCTAATGCTTGTGTATAAATAGGCATTTTGTGATTGTAAAAAAAAATTAGAGATCAAATATTAGATAGATACAGTAGATTAGAGATGGATACAGTAGAGTAGAATTCTCTTATCAGAGACTATGATGCATGTTTTCAAATGCCGATTTCAATGAAAATTAGTTGGTGTGGCAATTTCTTTCTGGTGTCAATTGTCTATTGAGTTTATTGAAAAGTATTGCTAAGCTATCTCCAAGTTGATTCTTTCTGGTTGTTTAAATTGATATAACAAGTTTATTTTTAGTTTATTAGTGCACATTTGTTGTATCTATGTGATTAATTAACTGGTTCTCTCAAGGAGAGATTAAATCCTTTTGGTTGATCATAGTAATTAGGGAGATTCATTTGGATTATTAAAGTAGAGCTTAGTAGTCACAGTCTTGCATGTTTATACAAGTTATAAACAGAGTTTATGCCAGATAATTTGAGTTTCTGCCAGAATAAGTTGCCCACTTATGTTTCATTCAACTCCGCATACCCAATAAGGCACTGGTCTTTGCATTTCATCATTTAGATTCATTCATTTTCTTTACATCTATTAATTGAACATTTTAGGATTTAGATTAAAAGATTGCTATTGCTATTTGTACCAAGTTTGAATTTGTTTGTTCACTTCCATCTACCTTTGTGAAAAAATCATTGCAAGAAGGATAATCATAAGTCAAGTCTGCTTCATTCAGATAGGTACACCTGCCTAGGTCTGGAAGCACCTGAAGAGTAGAAAGTTAAATTCTTTTGGCCTTGTCTGTTACCCTGAAACGTATCAAGAGATTGGCAGCCTCTTGAGGCATCCTTCCTGTGTTTTGTAGAGCTAACAAATTGGCAACTCTACTAGGGATTACATCAGAAAAGTTAGTTGAATACCATCATATAGATTCATTGAAGAAAAGGTTGTAATTTTAGATTATTTAGAAAGAGTGATTTTGTTGGGGAGAAGATAAAAAATAATCATTTTCCTACTTTTGGAAAAGTAGGTGGCGACTCTGAAAAAGGTTTGATGAAGAATGGAATTTGTATATGGAATGAATGAATACACAAATGCAGGTAGGTATTGGACTCCTCAAATACTTGATAGTACAATTGGATATTTTAACAATGGAGGCAATGCATATCATGCACAACAGAATACATACTCACCATAGCCACCTCATGGTCAGCAATATGTGCCACATTATCATACACAATGCAATAGTCCACCGTACCAATATCAATACCCACCTAGCACCCCCCCTCATCAATACACAACAATGATAAGACAATTTGATTTGGCAGGGATTAAATTATCCCTTTATCAATGGATGGCAGTTGGAGAGGTCTTGTTCCAAAGTTTACAGGGAGTAATGCAATTACTGCTAAAGAGCATTTAAGAAGTTTCAATGCTTTCATCCAAGATTTGGGTGTGCCATATGAAGATTTACACATGAGGCTATTCATGATATCACTTATTGAAGACACTAGGGATTGGTTCAATAGCCTACCAGCTATCTCTATTGATTCTCTCCAAGGATTTTAGGATCTATTCCTCAAGCAATATGGGAATCCAAGTGCACCAGATGCCGCTCTTCATGAATTAATATGGATTCAGAAAGATCAAAATGACACAATTTATGATTTTAATTAGAGATTCAATAAATTGCAGAATAAAATACCTCCTGGATCGAAGTTGCTAGATTCTGTAGCACTGAGTGTTTATTCGAATGCATTTGACCCTAAAACAGGGTATGAACTAAGAAATAGATTCCCGAGAGACTTAGCTGAGGCTCAGAAGATGACACAAACAATTGAAAACAATAGGAGGGCTGTAGGGATAATTGATAAAAGAGACAATCCTAAGGTTTCTCAGCAAAGCAACAATTATCAGTACAGGCAAAATAATACTTATAGAAATGAGAGGCCGAGGTTGCATGACATGCCTTATAATACAGACTGGAAGGACAAAAAACCTATAACAACTAGGCCTGGAAACAAAGAAGCTCCTGATCCATTGAGCAAGAAGGGAACCTATATGGTAAGTAACAATTACTTTTGTGAATTTTGTGATAAGCCACATTCCCCAGATCATTGTGCTATAGCCCAAAGAATGCAAGAGGGGGGAATGTTGATGGGAAACAATAGAGAATATCACACAGTATATTTGACTTCAAACACTTTTCACCATGTTGTGGAGAGATACTCATCTTCAGAGGATGAAGGTTATTATCATGATGTTTCAAATCAGAAATATAATGTTCAAATTCTTGAACAACAGGTCTTTTATTATTCTAAGGAAGATTATACAGAGCCCCATTCTGTTGAGGTACCTACTCAATGCAGTATGAGGAGATTCACTGAAGAAGAGATAGAGAGATTCGTTGTTACTGCAGTTGAGGAAGCCAAGAGTAAGTACTAGTTGAGAAATAGGACAGTAAATGAGAAGGAAGGCATCCCCAGAGGAACCTTTATGAAGGATCAAAAGGCGACACAAGGGACTGTGAAGAAAGCAAAAAATAGACAGCATGATAAAAGTGAATAGAAGCTTGTCTAAATGGAGGAAGTTAAAGAGCTACACAAAGAGATGCAAGAGATTGCTCAGAAGGAAGAGAACAAAGGAGAAAAATTGGAGCAAAAGGAAAGGACTAAGGTAGAAGGCTCCTCTTTTGACTTCATTCAAGCATCATCCCAGGGGAAAAGGTATGAAGATGATGGTGATGAGCATCAGGAGACCAATCCAATAGAAGATGAGACATGTGCACATAAGAATGACTCATATGATAGCTTGCATGGTGAGGATGATGATACAAGAGATTTCTCTTGCATACTAGATTGTGACAGGGAAAGTAGTACATGTTGTGATGAATCCAATGAATTTTCAGATTGTGAAGATAGATTTGTGGATGTTGATCTGTAGCAAGTTGAGAATCACGAAGATACAACTGATGAAGAAGAGGTTTGTACATTTGAAAATGGCTTCCAAACTTTTTCAAACCCATTGTACAATGAAGAATTAAAAGATCAGATGATATTTTGTGGAGGTATGCCCATGAATGGACTTCAGGTATTTGCAAATCCACTTTATGATAAGGAGGAGATAATTTTAGACAAGCAAAATGATGGAATAAATGACTGTGCTGGTAATGTTTTTGATTTTGCTTTCTCTGATGATTTTGGACCTCTCTTTGATGATGATAAAAATGAAAAATACAACTATAGTGATGAAAATGATGAGAATTGTTTACTCAATAGTGACCAGATTTCAGACTTATTAACTCCTGAATACTAAGGATGTGCACATAAAGGTGATCTTGAAGTTTTGTGTCCAGCTTACATTTGTTTTGACAGTGAAAAATATATGTAAATATTTTTATGATTCCCAACGCATTTCTTGGAATGATGGTGAAACCTAAGTTGATCAAAAGTCTATGTCCATTCAGGATGAGGTATGTGATTTTCAAATTTCTAACTCATGTGAAGAAGACTTTTATCTGCATACCAAGGATGATAGGGGTACAAATTTGATTGGTTCATATATGCATGATATTGGAGATATGAGTCATAATCAAATGTCGTTTCCAAATGATAGTATCGAAGAAGTGCAAAAGGTTTCAGATTTGCTTGTTCTAGACAATGATGATATAACAAAACATTTTTTTTCTCAAGCGAAGCACTTTGATGGCCAATTTTCAGTACAGCTGGGAAAGTGTTTTATAATACATAATAGTGAGAAAGATAATGAAGAATTTTGCATTGAATATGCATGCATTTTATATGCTAAAGATAACAAGGGTTTGTCCCATGATGATGAAGAATTAGAATTGTTGAATGGTGTTGGGATTTTGGGCCAAACTGAGCATGATGATTCTCTAAGAACTTTCAATAATAGTGACAAAGCAGGTTGCATGAATGTTTTCAAGAAGAATCTGATGAACTCAAGACAAAACTAGGTATTTGACATGGGAAAGTATGGTTTGAATTTTAGACCATAACAGCTCAGAACAGGTGAAGTTAAAACACAGAGGATTAAGGGTTGCCAGTGCATGGACAACTTTTGCTAACCCTCTCTAAAATTATTTTCCATGCACAGTAGTTTAGGGTTTTGTTCATCTCCATTTTGCATTCATTTCCATTCCTGTTCATTCCCATTTTTCTCATTTTGTGTCTGGTCTGCTCACCCAAAGATATAGATCCTTGCAATAATCTCACTATCATTCATCTCGAGATGGAGCCACTGTTGGAACTATAAAATTTTGAATAATTTCACAAGTTTTTCATACCCCTGAGTTTCCAAAATAATCATCACCATATGCACAGGGCCTTCCATCATAATATTTTGCTTGCATTTTTCCTATATTCTTCCCATATGATCCATCAGGTCTGTGTTTTTCACATTTCAATTCTTATCAGTGTGAGAATATTAGGGTCTCCCTAATCCGTTTTTCTACTTGTAAACATCTGTGTTGCCTATCCGCAAGAAATTTTTGATATCTTGGTGATTGGACTTCATCTACTGGCAGTTATCGACATGACTTTCACATTGTTTCGGTGATAGGAGGATACTTATATTAGTGAGATAATTATGCATCGATGTAATGTCATAACGAAATCACATGCATCTCATCGATTTTCTCATATGGACTTGCTTCGACCAGAGTCATGGTATTCGGGATAGGGTCTTGACAAGACCTTATTGTCTCACCGACATGCAATAAAAGATGCTCATCGAAGTGAGATTTTCTTTGACATAATATCTTAGTGAACTTACCTTGTCTTGCCGACTAATAATAGAGATGGACACTTCGGCCAGACTGAGGTATTTGATATATGGTCTTGGCGAATTCAAGGGTATCTCACCGACTGGCGATGGAAGGATCAACTTATTGGCAAGATTTAAAAGCTTCGGTGAAGGGTCATAGCGAAAAGGGTTATTTCTTGCCGACCGTGTGCACATGGACTTGTTTCAGCTGGGCTAGGTGGTATCGGAGTAAGGTCTCAGCAAGTGACCTCCAGTCTCACCAACATTACACAAGGGGATACTATCATTTGGCTTTCGATGTGAGGTTATATGGTCTAGCCGATCTGTTTTCTCATGCCGAGATGTAGTTGCTTTGGCGTGAGAAATATTTCTATCTGGGTGATCAAAGGTGAGCTCGAGGTGTTTCGGTATGACTCGATGAATTCTTTGGGATATCTCCCTGATAGAAAAAGGTCATGGCGAAACATAAAGAGCACAAGATGATAGCAATATAATTGCCTTCAACATACTTCGGGGTTGTCTTAATGAACGATTAACAAGGCTCTATCACTATGGTTGACATGAGAATTTCTAAATGCAGTTGCAAGCCGACATTGATTTTCCTGTATACTACGATTGGCTGACATGATTTCGATGCAATGAGTTTTCTAATGCTTGTGTATAAATAGGCATTTTGTGATTGTAAAAAAAAGATCATAGATCAGATATTAGATAGATATAGTAGATTAGAGATGGATACAATAGAGTAGAATTCTCTTATCAGAGACTATGATGCATGTTTTCAAATGGCAATTTCAATGAAAATCAGTTGGTGTGGCAGTTTCTTTCTGGTGTCAATTGTCTGTTGAGTTTATTGAAAAGTATTGCTAAGTTGTCTCCAAGTTGATTCTTTCCAGTTGTTTAAATTGATATAACAAGTTTATTTTCAGTTTATCAGTGCACATTTGTTGTATTTGTGTGATTAATTAATTGATTCTCTCAAGGAGAGATTAAATCCTTTTGGTTGATCACAGTAATCAGGGAGATTCATTTGGACTATTAAAGTAGAGCTTAGTAGTCACAGTCTTGCATGTTTATACAAGTTATAAATAGAGTTTATGCTAGATAATTTGAGTTTCTACCAGAATAAGTTTCCCACTTCTATTTCATTCGACTCCACATACCCAATAAGGCACTGGTTTCTGCATTTCATCATTCAGATTCATTCATTTTCTTTACATCTGTTAATTGAACATTTTAGGATTTAGATTAAAAGATTGCTATTGTTATTTGTACCAAGTTTGAATTCATTTGTTCACTTCCATCTACCTTTGTGAACAAATCAATGCAAGAAGGATAATCATAAGTCAAGTTTGCTTCATTCAGATAGGTACACCCACCTAGGGCTGGTAGCACCTGAAGAGTAGAAGGTTAAATTCTTTTGGCCTTGTCTGTTACCCTGAAACGTATCAAGAGATTGGTAGCCTCTTGAGGAATCCTACCTATGTTTTTGAGAGCTAACACAGTCTTTGGTTCAATTTCAGATAGTAAACACATATTTATCTCACCAATAGCTTCTCTGCTTCTTGTCAATACTCCTTTTGTCTTGTCTCCAATGATTTTATTTTCTAAATTATTTTTCTGAACATACTTAGTTGTCTTAGGGTACACCAGTGGAACTTCTTCTTCTTCTTCATTCTACTTCTCTTGGTCACCCTTTTCTTGTTCTTCCATCATTTCTTCAATCCTTATGCAATCAGGTTCATCAAATACATATCCATCAACATCAATTGAATTCTTCATTGATTGATCATCAACCTTGACATTTGAGCTTTCTACAATTTTCCTTAGTATTTTATTGAATCATCTATAAGCTTTGATTTTAGTAGAATATCCAAGAAAAAACCTTCATCACTTCTTACATCAAACTTTCCTAAATTTTATTCATCCCTTCTAATATAATATTTTCTTCCAAATACCTTGAAATACTTAACAGTAGAAATTCTTCCACATCCTAGCTCATAGGGGATTTGTGTGTTGTTTTCTCTTGCCTAAATTCAATTGAATACATAAAAAATAGTGTGAATAGCTTCTCTCCAGTAAAATTCTAGTATAATCATTGATCTAGCTGCTTCTTGAATTATTATGTTCTTTCTTTCAACAAATCCATTTTGCTAAGGAGTTCTCAAAGTAGATTGTATTTTTATTCCATGAACTTCAAAAAATATATTAAACTCATGGGAAGTGAATTCACCACCTCTATGAGATATTAAGAATTTTATCCTCAAATTTACTTCATTTTCAACCATAGCTTTGAATGTCTTGAATCTATCTAATGCATCATACTTTTCTCTAGGAAATGTAACCCATGTATACCTAGAGTAATCATCAATCAAAAGCATTAAGTACCATTCACCTTGTATAATTCTCACTCTTGTAGGACCACAAAGATCTGTATGAATTAAATCCAGTAGTCCAATAGTAGATTATTCCTTTGATCTGAAATGATTTCTTACTTGCTTTCCAAACTGACAATTCTTGCATATAGCATTAACAGGCTTTGTAACCCTTGGTAAATCTCTCACGACTTGAACTACACTAATCCTCACCAAGTTATAAAAATTCATATGAAACATTCTATGATGCCATAGCTAGTTGTGATTAATATGATTCATAAAGCATCATCCATCAACACCCTTAAGTTGATATATATTTCCTTCATATTTCTTTCCATCTGCAATCATTGCTCTTAAGTCTTTCCTAATTTCATATTTTTCATCCTTAAATACAAGATTGTATCCTTTACTACACATCTTTCCAACACTCAAAATATTTTTCCTTAATCCATTAACATAGTAGACATCATCAATATTATGTTTCCATCAAAAATTACTGAGCCTATCCCACAAATTTTGGCACCAGTATCATCTCCAAACATAACTAAGCCACCACCATATTTTTTGAGTTTAACAATTTTTTTCTTATCACCGGTCATGTGATGTGAACAACCACTTTCAATAACCCAATAGTTCTTTTCTTGTTTAACATGTAGGGTAGAGATTATAGTACCCTCACTTTTCTCCTTCTTCGAAGGGCATTCCTTCACCCATTTTTCAAAATTAGTAGAAGTAGGTTCATCTTTTATAGCCAAGAACAATGATTTATAGTCATCAAGATCTCCATAATCAGATTCTTCATAAAAAATACTAGCATCCTCATTCACATAATGTGCTCAGTTGATCTTCTTTCCTTTATTTTCTTTCTTATATCTTTGTGTATTCCTCTTAGCTCTTTCTAGACATGTCAAATCATAGTGACCTATTCCTCCACAACTAAAGAATTTAAAGGGTAAATTACCTTCATACTTATTAGAGTCTTTCTTCAACCTTCTCACAAAGTTAGCTTCCACTTCATCTGGATCTTCAACTTTTGTAGCCTTGAAAGCAGTTTATGATTTGGATCCATTTCTCAAGTTCAACTTTCTCATCTCATAAGATGTTAGAGTTCCCAATAACTAATATTTAGTGTAAGTCTTGTAGTCTATATGTTCTTCCATAACACATACCTTTTCACTGTACTCATCAAGAAGAGTTCTAAGAATCTTATTTACAATCCTGGATTCATCTACTATAGCACAAAGTCCTTGCATTCCAACTACTGCCTCATCTAATCTTTGTATATAGGTTTTAACATTCTCATCTTCAGACATATGTAGGAGCTCAAACTGTGTCTCCAAATTTTGTAACTTTGCTTCTTTGACCCTTTCATCACCTTCATACACTTTTTCTAAAGTATCCAAGACTTCTTTAGCAGTATTTAGGTTTTGGACCTTAATCAAGTCAAAATGTACAAGACTATTCTTCAAAATGAACTTTTCCTTATGATTTGATTCATGTGCCTTGATTTCATCGGTGTACTTTGACCATTAAAAGGAGTACAAGGAGTCTTGTATGCTTTCTCCACATCTTATCAAAAATACTCCAGATATTCTTCCATTAGTATTTTCCAGATAGCATAATTAGTTTCATCAAACTTCAGATACTCATAAGTAACTTTTCCAGTCATCTGGGACCTTCCTTAAGTAGTTAAGCTCTTCTCCAAGGAACCAAGCTCTAATACCAATTGTTGAACAAGACAACTGAGACGGGGGGTGAATCACTTGTAGCAAATTTTAATCCTTAAAACATTCATCCAAACTTAGATTAATCATAAATATTTACTCTGCTAAATAATTAAACATTCAATGTAAAGGTAGAAACTGAAAAGCATCACATACACACAATAACATTGGATTTATGTGGAAAACCCAATAAGGGAAAAGCCACAGTGATGATTAGCTCATCCTATAGAGAATATCAAAATTGATTACAAAAGGATCGCTGCCTGATAAGGCTCACTGTTAAAAAAAGAACTCACTATCCAGATTAGGACTCACTGTCCAACAAGGGTTAACCACCTAGAGGGCTCATTGCCACATAGTTTCAAACAAGATAGAAGAGATATGTTACATAGAAAATACAATCTCAATTCAATAGATATTTCCACCAAGATTCACTCAACCACTTGTATACATGCATGAATGATAGAGTCCACCTTCAACTCACTGCATCCAAAAACTCAACATTTAAGATTTGCAATTATCTACCACACACACATCACATACATCAATATTGATCTATATCTTTCACTATCTCTTTCTTCTTCTTTCACCACTAACTCATTATGTATTTATACCATCTTCAACTTTGAAACATATCCAAAGTTGGCCATCCATTATTCAATTTCAAATTAGGAATTGGTACCAAAACATTATAAGGTGGAATTAGAATTAGGGTGACCCAAACACACACTTGATGAGGATCCAAATGAGTCCTACACACTTCATTAACTTTGAGAGTAGTTTTTAACACAAGGTTGACCAAACTAGTGTAGAACACATAGAAAAATTAAGCACACACAACCCTTAGCACAATCCAATCCTTCTAGATACCGAAATTAAATATTCAACATGATCATAATATCTTAACTCTAGAACCTCAAGTCATAAGACCTAACTAAAAATAAATCCGAACGAATAATATTTCTCCCAAACCTCAGCTAGATACATAGAAAACTACAGTTCACAATTGGTGTTTATAACTCACACTATTCAATGATCTATAAGTCCAAATCTTGGATATAATAGCTTCCAACAATCATGATCAACATATCTAAACCACATGAACATAGGAGAAAATCCTGGAGAAAAACTCGGAGCAACCACTGAACACTTGCAACCTTTCTCCATTACAATTTTCTCAATATCCTTGACATATACAACCAATAAGCTAAATCCATGAAATTAATAACAACAACCAATTGATAACTAGTTAACTAGTTGACATTAATGACAACACCTTCATTCTTGCAACAAAATTTTGCTTTGAATATTTGACTTGAATGCTTGAAACCTACATCACAATGTTAGCTCCAAAAACATGAATGATTACAAAAGACTTTGACATGATGCTTGATATCTTGAATGCTACAAAAAATGATGAAGAAATATTCTCTTGAATGCTCTTGACAATAATATTTTCTGTTGTGAAATTTCTCTCAATTATGCTCTTGAAATATAATGTTAAATTGATAAAATAACCTTGTATTTATAGACATTTATCCTTAATTTCCTTAAATTCAAACACTACAAGATGACCTTTGAAATTTGAATTTAAGATCATAAAAATATTGCCAAAAGAATATTTAAAAATGGGTGAATGGGTCCTAGGTCCCTATTCCTAGAATACACATTGCTCAATGTAAGGTGTTATGTATTTCCATTAATTAATGTCAAGTTTCCCCTTTGGAAAATGTGATTAAATGGGATTGTAAATGAATTATAGGGATTATTAAGGCCTAATTAAGCTAAATTAATTAAGGGGTCCTTAAATAAGTGTGAAAATGTAAAGTGATACACCTTACAATACTAAACTAAGGCACAATTAAGTCTAATTTAACTAGGAGGGCCCAAACAAGTGAGAAAATGTAAAGGGGTACATTTTTTTGTCACTACACTTTGTTACTTACTATTCCAATCTAGGACATAAGTAATTTTCATCAAAACACTTGGTCTTCTCCATAATTCTCTAAACTATGTACATATAGATGCACCATGACTTCTACAATGGGTTTCCATTAATGAAAACACCATATATGATCATGCTCATGTTGCCAACAATCTCCCCCTTGTCATTTATGGCAACACACTTCTCCAAAATACTTCTACTTCTCCCCCTTTGACATCAAGGGAAAAGAGTACCAAAAAGATACTTCTCTTCTTTAATCCCCCTTACTGATATGTTTACATGAGAGTATCTCCCCTATTTGCTTTACTCCCCCTTTCTATATTATCCATCACCAAAAAGAAAAAATTATACCACAAAACCATCTACTAACACTGCATATGTACATTGAAATAAAAAAATTGCATATACAAAGCAAAAATGTACACATTAACTAGATGAGTGTAAAATACCCTTATAAGAAACCTTTAATTTTGTAAGGTGTGCCTCCCAATCCTTCTTAGCAAAGGAAATAATATGGCACTAAATTTTAAACTAAACATGGAGGTCTTTCATTCTTCAAGAGAACTAGGAACTGTTGTCTTTTGCACTATAGCATAGAAAAAAGTAACCAATTTTCACACTTAGTCTGGGAATTAACAATTAATAATAAAATGTGCATAATTGTGTCTTATTTAGGGTGTTGTCAAGTGTTCTCTTACACTTTCACACTAAACTATGGCTTTATTAATTAATTGAGGTTAATTAGAGTGTACTTAGCCCTTTAATTCAAATCTAAGCCTTATTAATTGCATTTTTCAAGGATCTATCTCGACACCCATTAGTGATATTGCATGACATTTAAATTGGAAAAGTTGGAGTCCTAGAAATCTATGCTAGGAGCCTTTCACCACTTTGGGTGAATGGATACTCCTAAACTAGGACACCCTTTTTTTGGAATATTTGAGGTGGGTTTTTAATGTTATTTAACCTCCCCAAAGCTTGGTCCTAGAAAACTATGCTAGGACCCATTTTCCCAAGGTGACAGATGGATCCTCCTTACCTAGGACACCTTTTTAAAATTATTTGTGGTAGAATTTTATTGATTTTGAATCCTAGATTTGATGTCAACTTGGATTACTTGAATTTAAAGGTTAATCCTTAGATTTAGTATAAATATAAGGTTAATTCATATAGTTTCACCTAGAATATTTTCAAGAGAGAGTCCTAATACTTCACAAGACCATTATAGAGCACTTTAAGAACATTTTAAGGGAATTCAAGGGCAAAATATCAAGGTTTTATTGCAAGAATTCAATATCATATCATCATGTCAAAGGCATAGTGCATCAAGCATGTAGTTGAGCTAATGTTGTTGATGTAGTATTGAAGATCCATTTTCAAGAATTTAAGATCAAGCTCTACATTCTACATGGCCACTTCATGTTAGATTGAAGATTTACATTCCAAGACATCATCCAAGGTATCATCATTTCATGTTTCATGTTTCATGTTACTATTTCATTATTTCATCATGAGGTTTAATTACCTAAATGGGGTTTGACCAAAGTAAACCCCTATTCTCTAACAATCAACAATTTTTTCTCTCTTGGATGTGTGATTGCAGGTTTTTAGGTTGAAGATCAAGTGGAGAACAAGATTGAAAAAAATTGTCAAATTTGAAAAGTTGCAAAAGTTGTCATCTACATTACAAGATCACATAAAGTCTTCTATAGGATTTTTTTCAGACTTTTGAGAGCTGGTCACTTGGGATTTGGGAGTGTAGACATTGATGAACAAAATCCATAAGTTAATTTTTGAAACCATAACAAGGACCCATTCACCACTAAAGGTGAATGAGTCTTTAGTTAGGCCTAAAGCAGTGAACATCCGGAATTTGGAATCGTAGACTTAGAGGAACAAAACCCAGAAAGAAATTTCTAAAAACCCTATTAGGGACCCATTCACCACCTTGGGCAAATGAGTCCTTAGTGAGCCCCAAAAAAACACTTTCCCAAAAGGTACACATCATTTGAGCCTCTTAAACCTACCTTTTTGTCATTGTAATAATTAGGTCTAGTTTCTACACCTTAGTTGCATCATATTGCACACATAATTCAATGCACACAAGGTCTAGTGAAAATTAGGCTCATTATTGATACCCTATTTATGGTGAACCTCTTTTTCTATGTTTCATTTTGGTGAACCCAAGTTTTCAACATTCTAACTTCTAATTTAGAGTGCATTTAAACCCTTTTGCATTAGTTTTGCAATAGTTTGCATTAGGTTTGCATTAGTTGTATTACATTTAGGGTTATTTGAAATTGCATTAGTTTGCATTGCATATAGGGGTTTAAATTTCCATTCTTACATTGTTTAAATCTAAATAATCCAAAAATTTGCATGCATATTACATTGATTTTGCATAGTGTTTGCATATTAGTGTACACTTTCTGTCATTCATATTAAATACTTGAGTCAAAATTGCATTTCAAAAAGTGTCATAGATGTCATCATTTGTTGCAACTTGTATGAATGAGTATGGTGGTGTTGTCATTAATTTTGTCATTGATGTCAACATAATATAGGTTTTTGCAGAGAAAGGAAACAAGCGATTACAGGTTGTCCATGTATAGTTGAGATACTATTGAAATTTTGTGAGTACTTAGAGCTATCTTTATGGTGTTGTAGGTGTGTTGATATGATGAGTTACCAAGTGCTTTTGATAAAATTAATAAATAGTGAAGAGATAATTATGTGTGTGTTCAAAATGTGCTTTGGTATGTGCTCCACATTTATTTTGTGTTGATCCTATGCCTGTACAGATCTGAAGTGTTGTTTAAGGGAATCCTTAGGTGATATATCCTGGATTTTAGCTTTTTTTTTGATGTAGAGTGAAATTTGATTTCACTAGTTTATAAATTGCTCTCAAAGAGTTGTTTGTCTGTGGACTAGTAGAAATGTTTCAGCTCCATAGTCCTCCACTAGTTTATTTCAAGTCTTGTAGATCTAGAAGAAACTTGTAATTGTGTTGTCTATGTTCTAACAAAGGTGCTCATGATTTGGTGCTCTGGAAGACTAGTTTCAAAATTACTATGTGTTTCTATATAGTCCAGATGGAATGATGGAAAGTGTTCTATGTATGAAGGTTGTTGCAATAGCTGTGGATGAATATGAATGCATCTAAGATGTGATCCAGTGTATGGTGAAGCATGTTATGTGTTTCACATGTTATCTTCTTGTCATGGAAGTGTGTACTTCAAAGTTCATTTATGTTTTCATTAGGTTTGGTTGACTTGGTGTTTACACATCATGCAAAGGATAAGTATCAATTAAGGAAGCATGTGATTGATCCAAGATGTTGTTTTGGGTCCTAGATTAAGTGTTGGCTTTTTCTGCTCTCATTCTCATCCACCGTGGGAATGCTGAGTTGGTGACCTAATTTGAATTTGTAAAATGAAGAGTGTGTATTTGACCTTAGAGAAAGTTTATAAGGTTGAAGATGGTATAAATACAAGAAAATATGTTAAGGATTACATGCCACAAGTGTGAGAAGCAAGGTAGATGCGAGAGATTGTGTAAAAGTGAATTGAGGCAGCGAGGACTTCAATGTGTTAGACTACTGAAAGCAATGAGCTGATGGTGTTTGTAATTCTCTAATCAAGGCTGAGGATGTGTGCAAGTTGTTGTGGTGGATCTTCTATTGTATTGAGATAATGTTCTTTGTGTAACATCCTTCTTTCTATCTTTGTTTATCTGAAGGCAGTGAGCCTCCTATTTGAACAATGAGTCCTATCTTGGGCAGTGAGCCCTCTGGTAGTGAGTCTCTCTGTAAACTATTTTGCAATTACTCTTATATGGTGAGTTAATCCACACCATGTTTTTTCCCTTATTGGGTTTTCCACATAAATCTAGTGTTTCTTATATTGATATTGCTTTCTATTATTTTCACTTCATGGTCATACTTAATAATAGATTAAAGTGGATGTGAAGTTGTTTAAGATCTATGGTGAATGTGATTTGTGACAACTGATTCACCCCCCTCTCAGTTGTCTTGAGCATTTCAACAATTGGTATCAGAGATTTGGTTCCTCAAAGAAGAGCTTAACCACTTGAGGTAGATTCGATGATGCACAAATTGATAATCCCTATGTTTGATGGATTTGACTTCATTTTCTAGAAAGTACAAATGGGAGGTTACTTGATCTATCTTGGATACAAGATTTGGAAAGGTATTGAGACAAAATTAAAAAGAAAGGTATGCAAACCATATTGACTTATCTAAGACTTAGCTAACAAAAGTTATTTCATTATGCAATGCTTATGAAGTTTGGAAAAAGTTAAAAGATATCTATGAAGGAAATGACAGAGTCAAATTATCAAAGAAGTTAACACCTAAGTGCAAATATGAGAACTTGAAAATGGAAGAGGGTGAAGACATTGCAAGCTACTTTCAGAGGGTTGATATTGTAGTAAATGAAGTAAAAAATTAATGAGGTACTCTGACAAATGAAGATGTAATGGAGAAGATTTGGATGATCGTACCGAAGAGCTACAGTGACAAGGTCTTAGCGATTGAGGAAGTTTATGATCTAAAGAAATTCACTAAAAAATAGCTATTTGGCACCTTGACCACATTTGAAATGAGGAAATTTGGAAAGGAAAAGGAGAAATTAGAAACAACCTTCAAATCCAAAAAGTCAGAAGATGATCTAGATGGTGATAGTTCAGAGGATTTGGAAGCAAATTTTACAAGGAAATTGAAGAAAGGTACCGACAAGTACAAAGGTAAGTTACCTTTTAAATGTTTTAGTTGTGGAAATATTGGTCACTATGCTTCAAGATGTCCAAATAGATCCATACACAAGAAGAGAAAAGACAATAGAGACAAAAAGGATAAAAAGTTCAAGAAATTGTATTATTTTAGAGAAGATATAGGAATTTCTAATGATGAATCTACTATTGAGGATGATAAAAATGAATGCATGTTTCTAGCCTTAGAGAATAAATCAGTGTCTACTAACCAGGGAAGATGTGCAAGGGAATGTGCTCCATAAAACAAGAAGGAAGTGATGGTTTCTTCCTTTCATGCTAGACAAGATGAAGACTATTGGGTAATTGACAATGGTTGTTTAAATCATATGACCGGAGACAAAAGTAAGTTTGCTAAACTTGAAAATTATGATGGAGCATTAGTCATGTTTAGAGATGATTCTAGTGCAAAGATTGTTGGAGAAGGAACAATTAGTTTTGATGGAAAACATAATATTGATGATGTCTATTATGTTAATGGCTTAAGGCATAATCTCTTGAGTGTTGGAAAAATGTGTAACAAAGGATTTAAGATTGTGTTTTAGGAAAATACTTGTGAGATTAGAAAAGGGTCTAGATCTGTGGTAGCTAAAGGAAGAAGAACATATGGAAACATTTATCAGCTTAAGGGTGTAGATGGCTAATGTTTTGTGTCTAAAATTAATAGAAGTTGGCTATGGAACTAGAGGATGGGAAGTGTAAACTTTGACAACCTCATCAGGATTAGTTCAAGAGAAGTTGTCAGGAATCTACCAAAAATCACAAAGCCTACCAATAATATTTGTAGAAGTTGTTAGTTGGGAAAAAAAACAAGTTACAACTTTAAAGGAAAAGAACAATCAACTACCAAAATGTTGGAATTGATTCATACAAACCTGTGTGGTCCTACAAGAACAAGAAGTCTTAATGGTGATAGGTATTTTATGCCTTTTATTGATGATTATTCTAGAATGACACGGGTTGCTCTTCTTAGGGAGAAAGCTCAAGCTCTATATGGATTCAAGGTGTTCAAGGCTATGGTAGAGAATTAAGTGAAACTAAAAATTAAATGTTTAAGGTTTGATATAGGTGGATGATTCACCTCCAATGAGTTTAATATGTTTTGTGAAGAGCATGGCATAAAGAGGCATCTTTCTGCTCCTAAAACTCCTCAACAGAATGGAGTTGTTGAGAGGAAGAACTAGATAGTTCAAGAAGCTGCAAGGACTATGATGAATGAGGCAAATGTGCTTGAGGTATACTAGAGAGAATCAATTCACATGGTTGTTTATGTTCTTAATAGAGTTCAGATCAAAGGCAACAACACAAAGACTCCTTATGAACTGTGGTATGGAAAAATTCCTATTGTTAAGTACTTTAAGGTGTTTGGAAGCAAATTATATATTAAAAGAGATAATGAGAATCTAGGGAAGTTTGATGCAAGATGCAATGAAGGTATTTTCCTTGGATATTCAACCAAAATAAAAGCTTATAAATGCTACAATAAAATATTGAGAAAGATTGTTGAAAGTGAAAATGTAAAAGTTGATGAAAATATGCATAGTTCAGTTGAAATAAGTGAAGATGAATTAGATTAACATATCTATGAACAAGAACAAGAGAAGAATAAGACATAAGAATAGATTGAAGAAGAAGAAGCTCCAAAACTTTCTCTTAAGACTCCAAAATATGTACAGAAAAAACATCTAGAAGAACAGATAATTGGAGAAAAAGACAAAAGTGTAATGACAAGAAGCAAAGTGGTGGAAGCTAAGGTAAATTTTTGTCTACTTTCCAAGATAGAACCTAAAAAAGTGAATGAAGCATGAAAAGAAGAAAATTAGGTTAGAGCAATGAAAGAGGAATTACAACATATAGAGAAAAATCAAGCATGGGAATTGGTTCCTAGACTAGTAAACAAGAATATAATTGGTACAAAATGGTTATTTAGGAATAAGTTGAATGAGAATGGTGAAGTAGTAAGAAACAAATCAAGACTTGTGTGCAAAGGTCATTCAAAGGTTGAAGGAATAGATTTTGAGGAGACATTTTCCTCAATGGAAAGAATGGAGGCTATTCAAATATTTTTGGCATTTTCTGCTCACAAAGATTTCAAGGTATACCAGATGGATGTTAAGTATGCATTCCTAAATGGAGAATTGGAAGAAGAGGTCTACATGGAACAACTAGAGGGATTTTAGCTATCAGATCAACCAGACATGGTCTCTAAGTTGAAAAAGGAACTATATGGACTTAAACAAGCTTCCACAGCATGGTACACAAGGTTGGATAGGTATTTAACACAACAAAGGTTCTGCAAAGGCTTCACAGATAGTAATTTCCATTTAAAGGTTGAAGGAAACAAAATTTTGATAGTAGTAGTATATGTTGTTGATATTATGTTTGGAGGAATGAGGGTATGTGCAAGAAATTTGCAGAGGAGATGCAAAAAGAGTTTGAAATGCTTATGATTGGACAATTGAATTTCTTCCTTGGAATTCAAGTGAAACAAATTGATAAGGACATATTCATTTCACAATCAAATTATGTTAAAGAATTGTTGAAGAAGTTTGGAATGGATGAATCCAAACCGGTATGTACCCCTATGGTGACTAGATGCAAACTAAGGATGATGAATCTCCTAAAGTTGATCAGATTATGTATAGATCTATGATTGGTGGATTGTTATATCTTACTACTAGATTGGATATCATGCATGCAATATTATCGGTTGCCAGATTTCAAGAAAACCCAAAGAAACACATGTTATAGTTGTGAAAAGGATATTCAGATATCTAAAAGGGACTCTGGATTATGGTTTGTGGTATCCTAAGGATACTGATTTTACTTTGAGTGCTTACAATGATGTGGATTGGGCTAGTTGTGTAGATGACTAGAAGAGTAAAAGTGGTGGTGCATTCTTTCTTGGATGTAGGTTGGTTTCATGGCTAAGCAAGAAACATGATTCAGTTTATTTATCCACTACAGAGGTTGAGTACATAGCAACAACATCTTGCTGCACATAGGTATTATCGATGAAGCAAACATTGAAGGATATAGAAGTGATGTGTGATGAGCCTTTCTCTATCTTATGTGATAATGCAAGTGCAATAAATATTTTAAAGAATTTGGTAATGCATTCAAGGACTTGAAGCATATATCTATATAAGATATAATTTCTTAAGAGAGAAGGTATTGGAGAATGAATTCAAGATTGAATATGTACCTACAAAGGATCAAATTTCTGATATATTTACTAAGGCTCTTCCTATGGATACTTTTGAGTATCTTAGGGAGAAGTTGGAGGTTACTACCCCTCCTTCTTTCAACTAGGTGCACATAGAGGTGCATCATCCTATTTGATCTTTAGATTCATCAATTGTTTGGACTGATGACTAGGGTCTATTCCTCAGGGCGAGTAGGAAGTATCATTGTTGCAGTATGAGATGTGTGTTGTCATGGGTGCACTCCTAAGGGGGAGTGATCATAATTATGTAAAAAAAAAATTGTTCTTTTCCATTGATGTCAAAGGGGGAGAGAGAGTCATGTGAAAAAGAATAGTGAAAGAAAAAGGATATTGTTGTCTTTGATGGTTTTTAACATCATGTGTTTCCATCAATGGCAAAGGGGGAGATTATCGCAGGTATGAATGAGTATAGTGGTGTTGTGGTTGATTTCAACGCAGTATATGTTGTTGCAGAGAAAGGAAACAAGTGATTGCAGGTTGTGCATGTATATTTGAGATACTATTCAAATGTTGTGAGTACATGGATCTATCTTTATGGTGTTGCAAGTGTGTTGATATGATGAGTTACCAAGTTCTTTTGGGAAAATTAATAGATAGTGAAGACATAATTGTGTGTGTGTTCAGAATGTGCTCCGGTATGTGCTCCACATTTCTTCTATGTTGATCCTATGCTTGTACAAATCTAAAGTGTCATTTAAGGGCATCCTTGGGTGATATATCCTAGATTTTAACTTTTGGTTTGATGTAGAGTTAAAGTTCACCAATTTGTGAACTATTTTGGAAAAGTTGTTTTTCTATGGATAGGGAGAAATGTATCTGCTTTGAAGTCCTCTATTGGTTTGTTTCAAGTCTTATGGATCTGGAAGAAGGCTTGTAATGGTGTTATCTATGTTCTATCAAAGGTGTTCATGGTTTAGTGCTCCAGAAGACTAGTTTCAAAGTTACTATGTGTGTTTGTATAGTCTAGATGGATTGATGGAAAGTGTTATGTGTATGAAGGTTCTTGTAGTAGCTGTAGATGAATCTGAAGGGATCTAAGAGGTGATCCAGTGTATGGTGAAGCATGTTATGTGGCCTGCATGTTACCTTCTTGTTACGAAAGTGTGCACTTCAAATTTCATTGGTGTTTTCATTAGGTTTGGCCAACCTGGTGTTTACATGTCATGTGAAGGATAAGTATCAATTAAGGAAGGATATGATTGATCCAATATTTTTTTTGGGTCCTGGATTAAGTGTTGGTTTGGTCCTCTCTCATTCTCATCCACAATGA
This sequence comes from Sequoia sempervirens, assembly GCA_007258455.2. NCBI lineage: Eukaryota > Viridiplantae > Streptophyta > Pinopsida > Cupressales > Cupressaceae > Sequoia > Sequoia sempervirens. Next base: position 259,301,996 of record VDFB02000013.1, on the reverse strand, counting down.
GAATGTTCAATTGTCGACCTAATTTGAATTTGTAAAATGAAGAGTGTGTAGCCAACCTTGGAGAAATTTTCTAAGGTTGAAGATGATATAAATACAATAAAATATGTTAAGTATTACATTCCACAAGTGTGAGAAGCAATGTAGATGCGAGAGATTGTGTGAAAGTGAACTGAGGCAGGAAGGACTTCAATGTGTTAGACTCCTGAAAGTAGTGAGCTGATGATGTTTGGAATTCTCTGATCAAGGCTACAGATGTGTGCAAGTTGTGGTGGATCTTCTGTTGCATTGAGATAATGTTCTCTATGTAACATTCTTCTTTCTATCTTTGTATATATGTAGGCAGTGAGTGTCCTATTTGGCTAGTGAGTCATATCTTGGGTAGTGAGCCCTCTAGCAGTGAGCCTCTTTGTAAACATTTTTGCAATTACTCTTATATTGTGAGTTAATCCTCACCATGGTTTTTCCCTTATTGGATTTTCCATGTAAATCTAGTGTTTTTTGTGTTGATAATGCTTTTTGTTATTTACACTTCATGCTCATACTTAATAACAGATTAAAGTGGATGTGAAATTGTTTAAGATCTATTATGAATGTGATTTGTGACAACTGATTCACCCCCCCTCTCATTTTCATTGTGCATTTCAACATCATTTACCCTTCATTTCACTTGGATTAGATCATCAAATTCTAGAAATTTCTTTCACAAGAGTTACAGTTTGAAATTGGGCACAAAAAACACATAAAACAACTTAAAAATTTCATTTTTCACCTTTTTAAAACCTTGAACTTGGACCCATTAGCCCTAGGTGGTGAATGAGTCCCTATATAGAAATTTCAGGCAAATTTCTGGGTAGTTATTAGTCTATGGTTTTCTTTTTTGTTACTATGTTCAGATCTGAGAAATAAATTCTTGAAACTATGTTTTTTTGAATTCAATTTATTGCTCATTTTGATAGATAGATTAGTTTACATTTTGCAATCATGAGAAAACAAAAACAAAAACCAAAAACATCAAAAGAAACAAATAAAAAAAATGATAAGCCTTGGAGAAAGCATACCCTTCAAACCCTTTAGTTGTGATGACTTTGACATGTTAGATGAAGTCCTTGAGGAATTCATCTCACCTAGATCATCCACTAAATCTTTGATGTAAGAGGATGCAAGCATAGACAATCATGACAATCACAATTGTTCTTCTCCCAATAGCTCTCCTATTAGTGATGAAGGTATCTTGGTGAAAGAAGATACAATCATTGAGAATCATGAAAGTATTGGTTGTCTCTCTTGGGAAGATAGTATGACACAGGAAGATGAGATCACTAACACTACTTTACCTAGTCTCCATTCATATCCCAACACCTCCCCTACTTGTGAGAATTTTTCAGTGAAAGAGGGTGTAATTGTGTGCAATTATGAAAATCAAATTTGTGAGGAGGATATGTTGGTTTCAAGAGATCCAATGATTGAATTTTATAGAATTATTCCTCTCCTTCCTAATCTCCCTAACATTTGGAAATATTTATTTGAACAAAAGGATTCAATCATTGACAAGCTTGAAACTCATAGTTGTTCTTCTCTTGATGCGTCCCTTATTGGTGATGAAGTATCTTTATTAAATCTAAACATGGAATATGATGAACATCTTGTTTGATTCTCCCCTACATACTCTCCTACTAGGGTAGATATTATGGCACAAGAGAATGATACCTTAGAGAAAAAGAGTGAAATCATAGACAATCATAACAATCAAATTTGGCCTTCTCCTAATATCTCTCCCATTTGTGACGAAGATATTTTGATGTTAGATGATCAACCCAATGAGAGTTATGAGAATCCTATTTGTCCCCCTTTCCCTTAGGAAAACATTATTGAACAATAGAATGCCATCATTGAAAAACAATAAAACCCAACCATTGTTGAGTCCCCTACTTATGATGAAGTTATTTAAGAAGAACATAACATTGAATGTGATGAACATCTAGTTTTTCTTCTCTCATAAAAAACTCTCCTACTAGGGAGGATATTATGGTGCAACAAAATGAGAAAATTGAAGCATTCCTTTCAAAAAAAATTGATGTGAATTCCTTAGATGAAGATGATGAGGTGACATTAGACCCCCCTTCGCTAAAAAATCATGAAAATAAGGAAAAATGTGTTGAGGTTATGAACATTAGAACTCCCTTGAGTCCTCTAATTATTGAACCACCTAAGCCTCAAATTATCATTTATCCACCCTCAAAACAACCACAAGTTCAAAATAAACCCATCCTTATCTTAGAATCACCTAAAAGCTAACTCGATAATGATAATGTTTCGTAGCAACCAAGTGACAATATAATTATTCATATATAACAAAGTGTATACAATCAAGGTCGACCTTGAACCTAAAAGTTGTTTGTATGTCAAGAAAGAAAAAGAAAAACATATTGAAGAAGTCACAAAATTATTGGAAGATGCTTCGAGTTCCTTTGATTTCATACCTACATTCATGGGAGAATACAAGATCATAACAAAAGAGTTTGAAAAGGGAAAAGAAAAAGTAGTAATGTCAACATAAAATTCAAAATAATCCACTTCAACCACTTTAGAAGAAAATAGTAGTGGAATGTGATGTTGTTGATTGTTTTCATTAATGTTTGTCATTGATGTCAACATATCTTGATTGATTCTGATTGTTTGGTGATCCAGATTTCCGTGCTCTAGATCTTGTGTTGTGATGATCTATCTTTGGTCATGCTTGTCCTAGTCCCATTCATTTTGCAACATAATGAGATACACTCTTATGGGTCTGGACCAATCTAGAAATTGACTAATGTGTCCCAGAATATTATTTGTATTGTAACATGTATATTCTATTTCTGGATATCATGGTATCATGTTGATTTGAGCGAGGAGGTTTTGATTGGTCCACGTTTCATTCCTTTCCACCACGAGAATGATTTGTGGTGACTTAATTCAAATTGTGTTTGATCGACTTAGAAGATTATGAAGACATTGTGTTTGGCCGACTTCAGAGTTTATGGAAGCATAGAATGGTATAAGTAAAAGTTTTTTTTTTTTTTTTTCTGAAAGCAAGTGTGATGAATGCGAAAATCCATACATTATGAAGTATGCAAAAGTATATGACCAAAGGTAGCAGATAGTGGGATTCTATCTAGTTTCATTGTTGGTGACAATTATTTCAGCAGTGGATTCCCTTTCATCATTCTTCTAGAAGTGAGCCCTTTTTCTATAGGTAATGAGCCTTTCTCTTTTGGCAGTGATCCTTTTGTGTCTTTAGCTACAATAGTCAAGCAATGAGCCCAACCAAAAGTGAGAAACTTGGCAGTGAGCCTTTGTAAAAATAACCTTAACTGGTGTCACCTTAACCGATGTTTTATAATTAAGAATTAGCATTCTCTGTGGTTTTTCCCTTCTTGGGTTTCCACGTAAATTTTGGTGTTTGTTGTGCATGGTGTTGTTGTGTTCCTTCATGTTCATATATATTAGATAATTATCTGATTGATTTAAGCTTGCTCTGGATTAATTAAAGTCAATAAAATTGTTTTATAATAATTGATTCACCCCCTCTCAATTATCCAGATTATTCAACAACTAGTATTAGAGCTTTGGTTCCCTGAAGAAGAGCTTAACTACTTGAGGTAGATCTGATGGTGCACAAATTGACAATCCTTGTGTTTGATGGATTTGAATACAATTTTTGGAAAGTGAATATGAGAGGTTACTTGATCTCCCTAGGTTACAAGACCTAGAAAGTTGTTGAGAAAAAATATGTTGAACTAGCAGTAGGTCCTAGTTCTATGGATGAGATTATGCCTATGAAGAGAATGAAAAGGCAAGGTATGAAATGTTTAGTGCTTTGTCTAAAATTGAGTTAACAAAGGTTATTTCATTAGGCACCACTTATGAAGTTTGGGAAAAGTTGAAAGAAATCTATGAAGGAAATGATAGAGTCAAATTATCAAAGAAATTGACAGCTAAGCACAGATATAAAAACTTGAGGATGGAAGAAGGTGAGGATATAGCAAGCTACTTTCAGAGAGTTGACAATGCAGTAAATGAAGTCAAAAATCAAGGAGGCACTCTAACAGATGAAGATGTTATGGGGAAGATTCTGATGACCCTAATGGAGAGCTACAGTTACAAGATCTCAACTATTGAGGAAGTCTATGATCCAAAGAACGTCACCAAAGAGAAACTATTTGGCACCTTGACCATGTTTGAGATGATAAAATTTGGAAAAGAAAAGGAGAAATCTGAAACAACCTTCAAATCCACAAAGATAGAAGAAGATCCAGATGATAAAATTTTGGATGAGTTGGAACCAAATTTCACAAGGAAACTGAAGAAAGGTACCAACAAGTACAAAGGTATATTTCCTCTTAAATGCTTTAGATGTGGAAAGATTGGTCATTTAGCAACTATGTGTCCAGAAAAAGGATCAAGGAAAAAGTTTAAAAATATCAATAAGAAGGCCTATTATGTTAATGAAAATGTCAGCATGTCTCAAATGATGAATCAGATCATGAGGATTATTTTTTTGGTGGAAAAGGATGAACCTATATTTGATATCTCTAATATTTTTCTAAAATCCAATGATAACAATGAAGCCGCATTTTTTGTTAAAAGAAACAGACATGAATGGTTTATTGATAGTGGATGTTCAAATCATATGATCAGTGATAAAAGTAAGTTTGTGAAGCTTGAGAAATATGATGGAGGTTCCGTTAGATTTGGAGATGATAAAAAAACACAAATTGTTGGAATTGGTTCTATTACATTTGATAGAAAGTATACCACTAACAATGTCCACTATGTGAAGGGTTTATATTATAATCTTCTGAGGGTTGAGCAGATGTGCGAAAATGGATATAATGTGGTGTTTTAGGATAATGATTGTGAGATCTAAAACTTTAATTGCAGCTAGAAAAAGAACAAGTTGGAATATGTATCAATTAGAAGGAGCACAAAGAGATGTTTATTTTCTCAGTCCAATGACAACTGGTTGTGGTATTGGAGGATGTGTAACATCAACTCTGACAATTTGGTAAGGATAAGCTCAACAAGGGTAGTCAGAGATTTTCCAAGACTAGCCAAACCAAACAACACTATCTACAAAGGATGTAAAGAAGGAAAGCACACCAAAGAAACGTTCTGAAGAAAAGAATGAATGATCAATAGTTGGAGTTTTGTGTTTATCGATAGCAAGGAAATGAGATGAAGACTCTATTTGATTGCCACAATTCCCTAAGGTCTCATTCTCATGTTCCATATTATCTACCCTACTAGAAGAGCTTGTAATATGTTCATCCAAGGTTAAAGTTTGTAAAGTAGCTTCATCACAAGTGGGGTAGGCATCGAGAGAAGGACCACTATGAATTTCAAATAGATTATCCCAAATGGTAGGAGCAGTAGGGAAGGGAGGATAAGGGTCTGATGATTCTTAATAGGGATATCTTCTAACACTATCCTATCCTCTTTATGTCGAGGAGGGATATTAGGAGATGGATAAGTTTGATTGTCATGGTTACGAAGACTAGGTAAGGTGATATTTAGAAATGTGTTTATGATCGCATGTTCTTGTTGTCTTACATCTTCCAAAGGGGAATGAAGAGAGAGAGAATCAAGGCTTTCAATTCTTGTATCTTCTTTCACCAAGATACCTTCATCACTAATAGGATAGATATCATGAGAAGAACAAGTATGATTGCTATGATTGTCTACACTACCATTCTCACCAATGGGCAATGTAATATTAAGGATTGTGTCAATGGTTTGATCATGTTTCTTAAAGACCTAATTTTTGTAATCAAAGTTGAACTCATAAGAGGGAATGTTGTATTTACGCAATCCATTTTGAATGAAATCAAAGCCACTTCTCTTGAAATAAAACATGCTATCATAGAAAAGTAAAGAAAGTGCAAGACAATGACTTAAAATGGAATGTTGAAATGCAATTTTAAGATGTGAAACAAGGTAATTTTCTAATTACATTATGCAACAACCTAAAAGATGAAATGTTGGTAATGCAAATGTGAAATTTAAAAATACATGAAATGAGCTAATTTAAGCTAGATCTAATGAAAATAATGTTATAGAAACTCATCCAACTGATACAGATAGGTAATGGCAGCAAACAGAAGCATAAAAATTGGGTTTTCAGGTCTGTAAAAGGCAGTTTCAGGGGTGAAAAGGGATTGATTCGCTCAAGGTGGCGAATTAGTCCCAATGGGGATTTTTTCTAAATTTTCAAAAATTTCTAAGTGATTTTGATGTTTTCTAAGTTCTATGATGAAGACCTAAGTTAAAAATGTAGAATTCAAAAAAATTTAAATGATTTGAGATGCAAAAATCCAACCTATATGCACCTTCACTAATGCAAAATTTGAAACCCTAGAATGCAACTTAACTAATGAAAAATGGAATGCAAGTGAATTCTAGGATGATGATGGACACAAAATTAGACAAGAAATCATTTTAAAAGTAGATTCACCAAAATAAACCATAGATTTTTGGGTCTATGTACTTCTCTTGCACTCTTAGGGTTTTTCACCTAAAAGGAGAGAGATAGGCCAAAAACCTAGGTGGTTCACTCAAACTAATGCAAGTACAATGAAATTATGACTAAATGCAATGATCTAGATGCATAAAACTAGTAAAAGCTATCAATTATTAAGTGAAAACTATTGAAATGCAACTTGTTGGAAAACACATTATGATATGCAAAAACACCTAGAAATGAATGCAAATTGTAACAAAAATGGATGAAATTTAAGGTATGCACCTAAGATCTTGCTAGAGACTAGAAATGAAATTTGAAATGCTACTAATGCTGAAATTTTGGCCTACTAGGACTCATTCACCATTTAGGGAAAATTAGTCCTAGATATGGGAAATTGTTCTAGAGCCCATTTCGGACAAATGGCTATCCAAAATTGTAGAAAACCAAAATCAAGCCTGGAAATGGGACTCATTCACCACCCATAATGAATGAGTCCACTTTTGAATTTATAAAAATCCAAAGGTGGAAACTAAAGTCTCTGATCCGCTCTCTAGTTCTTGATAGGTGTCTACCTCTGAAAGTTTGATTTCCATGTCTGAAAGTTACTTTTGGTGGATATTTTGCCTTAGACAATGAAGAGAAGACTTAAAAAAAAATTAAACTTGATTCTTAATGATTTCCAAGCTTCCAAGATGCTTAAATCTACAAACACATAAGACAATAAGGAGAAATGTTGGATGTTAGGGCATGGGGGTTTGCCTTGGTCAAACCCCTTTTAGGTAATTAAACCAAAATGATGAAAGAATGTAATGAAGTATGAAACAATAGAGTTCATACCTTTCCATGATGTTTGATCTTGAATTTCTACAACAATGGAGGAATTTTCTTCCCTTGAATGTCTTTGGAAGCTTTCTTGATGACTTAGAGTGATAAAACCCTAACTTCCTTGAATTGAAGTGGAAGACAAATGATGAATGAGTTGTGAATGAGTGGAGATATTATCAATTAGAGTTTATAGACTTGGTTTTATAGGAAATTCTCCTAATTTTCTCATAAATTGGATCCCCAAGGCTGACATGAAGAAAAATTAAACTTAAAACCTAATTTTTCTCGCTCAAAAGTCAAAAATGGCCCAAATGGGACTCATTCACCACCTTGGGAAAATTAGTCCCACCTAGTAGGGACTCATTCACCAAAGATGGAAAATTAGTCCAACCTAGTAGGGACTCATTTTCCACAGATAGCGAATTATTCCCAGAGGGGCCCATTTGCCAGTTGGGTTGTTTGGAGATAAGAAAATTAGGTTTATATGATGACTTAGCCTATTATTTGATTAATTTATGCTTTGAGATGCACAATATGGGGTAATATGGGCCTATTAATGATGATGTGAAGGTAAATTATGGATTGGGACACAAAATTCAATGTGAAAGTGTGATTATATACACTTTACAACACTAAAATGAGGTCCACATAGCCTAGAAAGGCACAACATCCAATGTGAACATGTAAGACACATTACAACACTAGGTTAACATTAAGTTTAGTTTAAAAGCCTTATAGATTGATGTGATGATGCAATTAAATACATTTTATAATGTTTAACTAAGGGAAGATGGGTTCATTAAGTCTAGTGAGGTTTGAAAGTCCTTTACAACACCTTTACAAGACATGAATAAATGCATTTTATTCAGTTTGCAAGGGTCCAAGACCTAGTGTGGATGTGTAAAACACCTCACAACACCAAATCAAGGCCTTATTAAGTCCAATTCATCATCAATTATTCCCCAAATCAAACAAGTTGCCCTTTTTCTATGGTACACAAATGAATTCAAAAAATTCTATGAAAAACATGGCATTAAAAGATAGCTATCTCCTCCTAGAACACCTCAACAAAATGGTGTAGTGGAAAGAATGAACCAGATAGTTCAAGGAGCAACTATAACAATGATCAATGAACCAGGGTAACCTTAGGTGTACTAGAGAGAAGCAATACACATAGCAATTTACACTCTTAACATAATATTATTCTAGATGAAATATGGAAAGACATAATATGAACTATGGCATGGAAGAGCTCCCATAGTGAAGTACTTCAAAATCTTTGGAAGCAAATGCTACATCCAGGGAGATGAAGAAAATCTCAAAAACTTCAACAACAGAGTAGATGAAGGCATATTTTTGGGCTACTCTACAAGAAGCAAAGCATACTGGTGTTACAACAGGAGATTGGACAAGATAGTTGAAAGTGCTAATGTGAAAGTAGATGAAGATATTCATAGAAATCTTGACAAGCATATTGAATATGAATCAGAAAACTAAGATGAAAAAGGAGAAAAAGATAAGAAAGAAGAAGAAGAGACAATGGAGGCTCTGACAACTATAGCTAAAACCCCAAGGTATGTATAAAAAAAAAACTTAGAAAATTAGATTATTGGAGATAAGAATAAGGGAATCATCACAAGAAACAAAGTAGCTCAACAGCAAGTATTATTGTTACTACTCTTAGAAACTAAGCCAAAGATTGTGGAAGAAGCATGTAATGATCAGAATTGGGTGAAGGCAATGAAAGAAGAACTTAATTAGATAGAGAAAAAATAGACTTGGGAACTTGTGCCTAGACTGGTAGACAAAAATATAATTGGAACAAAGTATGTATTCCATAACAAGTTGGACAAAAATGGAAAGGTAATTAGAAACAAGGCAAGATTGGTTTGCAAAGGTTACACTCAAGTCAAAGGTATTGAATTTGAAGAAACATATGCCCTTGTTTCCCATATGGAAACAATCTAGATATTCTTAACTTTTGTAGTTTTTAACGATTTCAAAGTCTATCAAATGGATGTAAAATCTACATTCTTGAATGGAGAACTGAAGGAAGAAGTCTACATTGAGCAACCAGAGGGATTCAAGTCCAAAAGTGACCTGGATGCTGTTTGTAGGTTGAAGAAAGATTTATACAGATTGAAGCAGGCACCTAAAGCTTGGTATGGTAGATTAGACAAGTATTTCAGAAGGGATCTACTGAAAATAATCTATACTATAGAATTCACTTAGATCAAATGTTGATTGTTGTGGTCTATGTTGATGACATAATTTTTGGAGGAAATGATGATGTGCTGAAAATTTGTAGATGAAATGCATAAGGAATTTAAAATTTCTATGATAGGTGAGCTAAATTTCTTCCTTGGACTACAAGTAAATCAGAACAATAAAGGAATTTTCATTTCTTAATCCAATTATACCAAATAATTATTGAAGAAGTTTGGATTGAAGAATTCAAAACTAGTTTGTACACCTATTATTACTACATGCAAGTTGAAAAAAGAAGATGATTCACCTAAATATGATGCAAGTATGTATAGGTCAATGATTGAAGGATTGTTATATTTGGCTGCTATTAGACTGGACATTATGTATGTTGTTTGTTTAGTAGCAAGATTTCAGCAAGAACCAAAGGAATCACATGTTGTTGCAATAAAAAGAATCTTTAGATATTTAAAGGGTACACAAGATATGGGGTTATAGTATCCAAAGGACTCATCTTTTAATTTGACAACTTATACTGATGTTGATTGGGTTGGATGTGTTGATAATAAGAAGAGCACAAGTGGCATAGCTTATTTTCTTGGCTCCAGATTGGTTGCTTGGTCAAGCAAGAAACAAGATTCTATATATTTATCTAGTGATGAAGCTAAATAAATTGTAGCATCCTCATGTTGCACTCAGGTATTGTGGATGAAACAAACGCTAAAGAATAATGGCATATCATTTAATGAGCTCGTATCAATTATGTGTGATAGTACCAGTGCAATAAACATTTCCAAGAATCTAGTATAACACTCTAGAATGAAACATATATCCATTAAATATCATTTCTTGAGGGAGAAGGTATTGGAAAATGATTTTAGACTTGAATATGTACCTACAAAAGAGTAGATTGTAGACATTTTCACAAAACCATTGAGCAAAGATACCATTGAGTATCTCTAGTAGAAGTTAGGGGTTCTGCCCCCTCCTAGTCTTTAATAATTTGCACTAGGGTGTGCATTGGTCTAGGGTGTTATATGTTACTCTTATTTGGATCAATGCTTGGTGGCTTCCTCATAGGGGGAGTAGAGTAAGTTTTTAGGGGAAATTTTTTCCCTTTGTCCTTGATGTCAAAGGGGGAGAAGAAAAGAAGGTCCTTGATGCTAATGATGTTGACATTGAATTTTTTGGTTTGTTGTTGATGAATGTTGTTATCAATGAAAAAGGAGGAGATTGTTGCAATGTGATGCTATTGATTGTTGTCATTAATGGCTTTCATTGATGTCAACATATCTTGATTGATTTTTATGCTTTGTTGATTCAAATTAGCATACTCTAGATGTTGTGTTGCGATGATCTATTTTTGGTCATGCTTGTCTTGGTCCCATTCATTTTGTAACATAATGAGATACACTCTTATGTGTCTGGACCAATCTAGAAATTGGCTAATGTGCCCCAGAATATTAATTGCATTTTAACATGTATATTCTATTTCTAGATATCATGGTAGCATGTTGATTTGAGTGAGGAGGTCCCAATTGGTCCATGTTTCATTCCTTTCCACCACATGAATGTTTTGTTGTGACCTAATTCAAATTGTGCTTGGACGACTTAGAAGATTATGAAGTGAACCATAGATTTTTGGCTTCCTATGGACTCTCTAACTCTTCTAGGGTTTTTCACCTAAAAGGAGAGAGATAGGAGCAAAAATGCTAACTAGTTCATTCAAATTATGTTATGTGCAATGTTGTCTAACCTAAATGAAACAAGACCTAAAAGGCCATGAAAATGACAAGGGGCCATTTTTCTAGGGCACATGAAGGAATTGTGTTTGGTCGAGACTTAGGAGTTTATGGAATCATGGAATGCTATAAGTAAAAGTTGATTTTGTTCAATGAAAGCAAGTGTGATGAATGCAAAAATCCATACATTGTGAAGTATGTGAAAGTATATGACCAATGGCAGCATGTGCCCTTTTTTTGTGAGGTTATTGTTTCTCTTATATTTTTGTTATCTTTCTCTCTTCTTTGCTTGAGTTGTCCCTCATATGTGTGACAATGTCACTTTCATGTCAATTTTTATTTTTAGAAAATGCATTCGTTTCTAATGAATCTTTTCTTGAAAATCCTTGCAACCTTTTTCAAAAATTGCATTCTCAACTTGGACCCCTAGCGGAATGTGTTTCCTTTGTCATGGGTTTGCAAAGAAAGAACTTGAAGAAAATTTCCTTTCAGGTGGGAGCAACTTTTCATGTGGGAGAAGTCTTGACCTTCCCCTCACGATGGGGAATTTTGTTACTTTTGAATTCCTTGATGAAGTGAACATCTTTCAAAAGGATTCATTGATGATTGAATCGATTTGTAAAAAATATTCTTGCACTTTCAAACAACGCATCCCTTGAGTGGACCCCTCTTCTTTTGAAGAATTCCCAAGAGACCCCTTTGAAATCCTTTCAATTTGTTGATTGTCCATGTGACTGTCTATTTGTTTTCATGCATGGCTACTTTTTATTTTCTAACACATTTTATCTACAGATTAACATGTTGCTTTGCAGGTGTGCCTATGAAGTCACTTTCTAGTATGACTCTATGGAGTCCCCTTTCACTAGGCTTCCTTCATGAGAGAATACTTGGGAGAATGCCTTCTTTGCAGGTCCGAGGGCCAGTGAAGCACTTGAACCCTGTGAGATTTGTCCATTGTTGGTCTACAGGCCTTCAGTGTACTTTATGTAACTTCTTAATTTTGCAGGGCTACAAAGTCCTTTTGTTTGAACCTCCACAAGAGAGAGTAGTTGTGGAGTCCTTTGCATGTCATGCAATTTTGAGCTTGCTACACTACAATATTCTTCCTTGATGGTTTAGGTATACATTTCTAACTTTTCAATCTACTTTACTGAACACTCATTGATACATATACTTGCTAACATAGGGGGAAAATATATAGGAGTGAATTTGCACCCCTTATGTAAATTCCACTTTTGCATACCCCCACCTTAGAAAATTAAATCCGAAGGAAATATTCCACATCACCCACCTACCTTCCATCCGATTGGCACATTTTTTGTGCGTCGGTGAGGGAATTTTTGTTAGGGACATGAGTGCAGCACACAGATGTCTATGCAACATGTTGCCATCCCTAATAGATTCTTGCATTTGGAATCTACAAGGACATTACACACCTCATTGGGGTCAAATTTTAATGCCTCTATGTGGCTAACTAACCCACAAATGGCATCATTCTTTCTCATTTTCGCCTTCAAAGGCATTCATTTCACACTCACTTCATCTTTTTCACATCTCTTAGCAATTTCTCCATCTCTTGAGCATTCTATGCATAATTCCAACAATCTACACAACTTCATTGAGAATTGCAGTAGCTTGTTACTCCATTCACACCAACTTTGTGCATGTTGCACTACCATAGAAGTTGCAAGCTTGGAGTCTTGCGAGACCTTCCTTCATCACTGTTGTAGATGTGGTGAATTTTCCAAGTTCATTGCTTGCATTCTCCCTTCATTGGCCTTGAGAGCCTTTGGGTGGAGGTGATAATGCTTCACTTCTCCTTTTGTAGTTTGATAGAGTAATGTAGTATTGTTTTGTAGTGCTCAACAATCTCTCTTTCTCTTCTATTTCCTTTATTGTACTTCTACCCCATTTCTTTTTTGGTTGTCCATGGAGGTGGAAACACCAAAGTGGGGATTTGACTGAGGAAAACCCCTATACAACCCCAACAATTTTCCCTTCTTTCTTGTGTGTAGGTGAATGTGCATGTGGAGCTCATTGGAAAATTGGTGTTTTAGTGAGTTGATATTTGTCACCCTTTCTTTATCCACTTATTTTATCATTTTTGTACTTACTTTTTGTACTTTATCATTCTACTCATTTCAATAAAGTTAGTTAGCTAGGCTATCAATAGCTTTTTGGTGCTTTTCTTACTATACTTTATATTTTATGGTCGTATGGATGCCAACATGCTAGAGAGATGCTAGCATGCCACGTTGTCATCTCAGAACCGCACTACCGTCCTCAAATAGAGAGTTGTCTGAGGTGTAATTTGGACTCCAAAAACTGGCTCGTCTAGCCCCAATTAGATTTTTGGGTCTATAGAGTGATAAAAGAACTTGATAGTGCTCTTCATTCTCGATCCTCATCCCAAAACATTCTTTAGAGTGAGGTAAGTTAGGGAAGCCCTCAGCTCTCGACTCTCTGTGACCTAGAGCCTTGGTGTGGTTGGTTCCTCTCTTACAATTTTATGATGAGAAGTCAATACAGAGCCATGACTTTTTCACTAAGCCACCCTTTTTGGATACTCACCCAGTGGACAACCTGAAGTTTTGTTGCCCCAGAGTGAGTGTTTGTTTTTTGGATAAACAACTAAGGCTTGATCCACATCGTATTGGATAAACAGTTGAACCTTGATCCACTCCCTTTTTTTTCTTTTTCTTTCTTCTCTATGTCTTTGACATTGTATGTTTGTATATCTTGATGCTCCATATCATACACCTTGTGTGTGTCCCTTTGTGCTTCTGTCGATTTTACATACGATCTTGGATCCTGGAGGCTTGGACACCTCCTTTTATCTTTGTTATCCTATACCATCCACATTGGTACACTTGGATCCCTCTTTAATGTCTACTTTAGTGTGAGTTTGAAGCAAGTTCCTCCTCTCACTAAAGTGGGGGTTAAATGTAGTGACTGAAAAAGTATCCCTTTTTCTCACTTAATTTGGGTATAATTGACGAAATGAGCTAAGTGATGCCTTAGTTTTGTGTTGTAATATGTTCTAAATATTCACATTAAGTTTTGTGATTTTTTCATTAGAATTTGGCTTTCTTTATGCCTTAATTGGTCCTATTTTCCATCCACAAGCCTTATTAAATGCAATTTTTTTAGGATAATCTTGACATTTAATAAATGACAAGTCATAATTCATGTTTTTGGATTATATGTTCAAGATCTAGTGATCATGGATTCATACGTCACCTTGGGCATATGGGTCCCACCTAGGTCTTGGGACTTGATTTCAAATTTCACATTAAACAAGATAGTTCTTGGAGTTTGTGTCCCATGTTTAAGACACTAGGACTCAAATGCCCCAACTATTGTATGAGTTCTACTTTGACCAAGACCTATTTTAAATCAAATTCTTGGTAGGATTTTAAATTATCCTTGATCTGATATCAGCTTGTAGTGTTGTAATTTTGGGAAATTTGGCATAAAAAAGTATAAATATGAGGCTATTTCACTTTGTTTCACCTAGCAATTTTGAGTGAAGTATCCTAATATTTCACAAGAGCATTATAGATTATTAAAGAGCATTCGATAAGGAATCAAGGGCAGATTTATAGAAGATCATTGCAACAATCAAGATTCATTATCATGTCAAAATCTTGATACGTCATGCATGTGGTTTTGAGCTAATGTTGTGATGTATTGTTCAAGATCAATTCAAGTATTCAAAGGTATTATCTTTCATCAAGAATCATGATCAAGATCAAGATCCATTAAGGCCACTTCATGCTTGTTTGCAGATTTACAAGGTTTCAAACAAGGTTCTATTGTTTCATCTTATGTTTCATGTTTCATTTCATTCATGCTTCATTTCTCATTAAGGTTTCACTACCAAAATAGGGTTTGGCCAAGGAAAACCCCCATTCCCTAAAAAATTAGCATTTTTTCCCTCTCTTTGTATGCTGCAGGTTTATAGGTTGAAGAAAAAGTGGATTTGAAGCCTTCAAAAGTACCAAAATTACAAAGTCGCAAAAAGTTGCAAAGTTGTCATAAGAAGCTATCAAGGCTCATGGAAAAAAGATGTAGAGAAAGATATCCAACTTATTTATAGGAAACATGTGGTAAAGTGATTAATTAATCCATCTTCAGAGGATCACAAAGTTTCAATTCAAAATTTTGCTCCTAGGACACTTTTCACTTTTTCGGGACACTTTGTAACTGTCTGGGCATATGAATCCTAGTACAACCTTTTTTCTAGGTTTTTGTAGATCTTAATTAGTCATTAGGAGATTCCAGATTCTACGTAGAAATCATAAACAAGGACTAAATCACACAGCCTGGTGTATGAGTCCCAACACACTTTAAAAAGAAAAATTTCAAGGTTACAGACCTTGCTTTGACTCCATCATTCTTCCAGATACCCTTCTATTTCATTTTCTTTTATCAATCTAATTTCATGCTCTTAAGTTTCTAGGGTTTTGTACATAGAGTTTGCATTTATCCTTTGAAGCTTCATTTAATGATGAACCCCTATCACACCTAAGGAAATTTCCCCTTATTGTATTCCTCCCCTCAATTAAGTCACTTGGTTGAGGGATCTTGGTTTCCTAATGAATTGAGAGTGAAATAGGTCCTAACCCCAAAGTTGTCCATCCCCTAAAAGATGGAACCCCTATTTCTTTCAGTTCACTTCTATTTCATTTAGGAATAGGATCCCTTTTTCTATGTTTTAGACATAATGATAATAATTTTGAAGCCTTCACAATTAGCTTTACAAGTCACATATAGCCAACTCCAAAAAGATACAAAATGTCATCTCTAAAAATACATAATTTAGCTTTACAAATACACAATGAGCATGAAAGTGACTCAAGATTTAGGGGTTGTTGGAAATAGCTAACCTCGAGTCAAATAAATCAATTTTGTGCATGTCATTTATTCTTTTCGAAGATGTCTTGAATTTGGAGACATCCTATCTTGTAGCATCCACCAAACCTCATTTATATTTGGAGGCTCAATTTCTAGCACCCAAATTTGAGTCATTTTTTTAACACTAATATTTTTTGAGGAAATTAATTATTAGTAGGTGGAAACCTAAAATGGTACATATTACTTAACACATTAGAGATTTATCCATGTTACTGACATTATATTTTTTCATCTTTATTTCTATTGCTTAACACAAACTAAATTTCTGATGTCTTTAATACATAGCTTTAAAATAAGATCAAGCACACATTTATGATATAAGAGTAAGTTCATTCAAAACTCGTTTGACAAAAGAAAAAAAAATTGGAACTTGCATTCCAAATCAAATTGAAATGATTTCAAAACATTATTTTTATTAAATACAAAATTATTTTTTATAAAAATTAATAAATAAAAATAATGTATCTTCTATTAAATACCGTTTAATATAATAAATTATATAAATTTCTACAAGCATAACCATTATACCTCCTTTTAATACAAGTGGTAGTACAAATTAACTATAATCCTAACGTATTGAATAATTCAAGTCCCTATAACATTTCAGAACACCCGTCTCAATAGAGGGTTTTTCTTCCTCTCACCATTTCGTACACCATCTTAGAAGCTAATAGAGGGTTTTTCTTCCTCTCACCATTTCGTACACCATCTTAGAAGCTTATACTGACCTGCCTGGGCCGGGATTAACCGACACACTCTAAGCGCTGACCACTTAGGTGGCCAGGCCCGTGGGCCCCACCAACTTGACCTTTCCATTTTTTATGTATTTCATTTCCATAAATTTTTTTTTAAAAAAAAAAGAAGGGGAAAAAATTTATTCAAACCAAAGCGAGATACAAGGCAAGAGCCACAGGCTCAATAAAAAGGCAAACAACCAACAAACCAAACTACAACACTACATATTCCTGTCTTCCAACAGAGCTCTCTCCAAAATCCCCTGATAATCAGAAGGTAACTCATCCCTACCACTGATATCCCAACCATCCCCTCTCTCCGAGGCCCACTTCGCCAAGCAGTCAGCCACAGTATTCCATTCCCTAGGGATATGACAAAAAGAGACAGAATCCAAAGAACTGCAAATACTTAAAATTTGTCTGACCATCGAGGCTAAATGCCAACTAACCCCATCCAACCTCTGGTTGTTCAACATATCCACAACAATCTGAGAGTCGGACTCACAGATAATCCTCCTCCAGCCAAGAGAGCAACTCCTCTCAACAGCAATCTTGATAGCCAGGGCCTCCATCAGGTTATTAGAGTAAAGCCCTTTGTAAACAGAGAAGCAAAAAACCACATCACCATCTTTACTTCTACCAACACCCCTAATGCCAGCATGCCCAGGAAACCCACGAGAAGATCCATCAGTATTAATCTTCAAAACCCCATCAGGAGGAGGAGCCCATCTCCCATCACGGCAAACCCGTTTCTTGACCCGACGGGGCATAATACCAATATTGCAACCCCTACTATTAACACCCAGGCTCAGATCCCGCACAACTGCAACATCCCCAGGATCAATACTTTCAGACATATCACATTTGGCATGAATAGTCTCTGAAGCCTACTGATAATCTACTTCCACAGTTGCCCCCTGTCTAATCTGGAATCACAAAAAACTCTACAGTTCCTTTCTAGCCAAAGGTTCCAAAGAATGAAAATAGGCCCAATGAACCAGGCCACCAGTAGAAAAGGAGTCTTCGCAGGAGGCCTGCCCAGGCTCTCCCAAAACTCAATAAGAGAGGAAGCATGAATGCAGCCATGACGCCAAGCCTCCCACCATCTGTGCCAAATCTCACGAGAATAGGGGCAATGGAAGAACAAGTGGGAGGAACACTCTTCACTACTCAAACAAAGAACACAAATGGAAGGTCCCTGAAACCCCCTTTTACGAAGGTTCTCCCAAGTAAGAAATTTCCGCTGGGCAGCCAACCAAAGAAAGAAGTTACACTTGGGCCAAGAAAAGTTGTTCCAAACCTTCCTCCACCAAGGCACCTCAGCAGAACCATGTAAGTTCCTATCAAGCACAACATAGCCTTGAGCAACAGTATAATTACCTTTTGGGCTAGGACTCCAAGCCAACTTGTCCCTCTCCTTCAGAGAGCTGCAGAGCCTACCCTCCAAGACCTTACCCAAGGCTGCCCGATCCTCCTCAGAACCACCCATAGGCCACTCTTGCGGATCCTTCCAGCACGAAACCTCAAGATGACCAATACGCTTAACAGTTTTAAAATGCTCCACCTTAATCCAACCAACATCAGAGAACATATGGCAGAGAGGCAGAAGCTGAGGGAAACTAGATAGGATGGGAGGGTGACCATCCCAAGAGTCCAGCCAAAACAGAGCATTAGAGCCATTGTTACAGATCCAGAAGAGACCATTCCTAACAAGTTGAGCTCCCTTCTTAAGAATATCCCAAATGCAAGAACCTTTGCCCGACAGGGCAATCCGTGGCACATCCTGGCTCTCAACACCAGGAACATACTTGAAAGCAAGAATCTTGGCCCAATCCTGATCCTGGTTGTTGCACCATCTCCAATATAGCTTAGCCGCCAAAGTCGTAACCACAAGAGCCATAGACCTAAGGCCAAGGCCCCCAACGTGCTTTGGCCTACAGACAGACTCCCACTTGACTAAACTCCACTTCGAGGACAGAAGGTTACCCAACCAAAGGAATTGCCGGGAAAGAGCATCAAAATCCCTCATAAAGGAGGCAGGAGGAATCTGCACACAACACCTATAAATAGGGAGAGCCTACACCACAGCTTTTAGGAGAAGCACCCTACCAGTAGAAGAGAGCCATCTGTAAGTCCAATGGCTGACCTTACTCTGGAACTTATCCAATATCCCCTGCCAAAAATTTCTCCGCTGAGGTCCCAAAGCCAAAGGAATCCCTAGGTACATCAGGGGAAGGGATCCAATTTGGAATCTTAGAATCCTGGCAATCCTGTTCTGAATGAGACGAGGAGTGTTAAAGAAATAAATGGAAGATTTATCCTCATTAATACTCTGACCAGAAGCTTTCAAGTAAATGTCTAAAGTTCTCCTGAAATTCACAGCCTCGCTAATTCTAGCCAAGCCCATCAGTCCAGTATCATCCACAAATTGAAGGTGAGAACAAGGAGGGAGAACATTGTTCGAGCTCCAGCCGTGAATACGACCCTGCCGCACCTGAGATTTAATAAATCTACTAAGACCTTCAGCCATGATAATGAAAAGGTAGGGGGAAAGAGGGTCCCCTTGCCTAAGCCCCCGAGAAGCACTAAACCAATCTGAAGATTCCCCATTAATGAGAACGGAGAAGGAGGATGAGGTAACACAGCTGAGGACCCAACTCACCCATTCCTCTTTAAAGCCAAAGACCAAGAGGATATTCTGAAGGAACTCCCAGCTCACCCGATCATAAGCTTTAGCCATGTCAAGCTTAATGAACATCGCCCTCTCCTTAGAGGAAGCCATAGAGTGAATAACTTCTGTAGCAATCACGACACCATCCAAGATTTGTCTCCCTTCCACAAAACCTCCCTGCTCAGCAGAGATCAAAGCACTAAGGAGAGGTTTGAGTCTCTCAGCAATTAATTTGGTGATAATCTTGTAGACAACGTTGCATAAAGCAATAGGCCTGAATTGCTCCATCCGGTTAGCCCCCTCCTTCTTAGGTATGAGAGCCAGAAAATTTGAGTTCAAAGACTTAAGCATCTGTTTGTTCCTAAGGGATTCTTGAACCACCTCAAGGAGATCAGACTTTATTATTTCCCAAAATTCCTGGAAGAACTCAATCGGAAACCCATCTGGGCCAGGAGCTTTGCCTTTTTTCATACTGAACACAACTTTCTCCAATTCAGGCAACAAGATTGGACCCAAAAGAGCCCCATTCATCTCATCCAAGACCAAGCAAGGAATAGAATCCAAGATAGCCCTCTCCTCGGTTCTAGCATCAATATCCTCCTTAGTAAAAAGATTAGAAAAATAGTTGACAGCTTCCCTGGAAATTTCACCACTGGACGAGAGAAGGGTTCCATCACTCGAGACAAGCATGGAAGGAGAGCTCCCCTGCCTACGGGCCTTAACTGAATTATGAAAGAAAGACGTGTTCCTGTCCCCCTCCTGAAGCCAGTCAATACGGGATTTTTGCTTCCAGAAGATCTCCTCCTGAAGCTCCCACTCTTCTAAACCCTTAAGGGCCAAGGATTCAGCATTCAAAAGGTCAGAGGATAGTCCCTGGTCATGAATCTGACGAGTGACACTATCCAGCTTGGACTAAGCAGCAAGTTTCTAAGCATGCAGGTTCCCAAAGCATTGTTTATTCCACCTCTTAAGCCTATACTTCACATGTTGGAGCCGTTTACAGAAAGTGTACATGGCCCACCCGTGGGCAGGAAGCCCTTCGTACCACCAATCCAGCACCAGATCCCGAAGAGAGTGATCCCGTAACCACATCAATTGAAATTTGAAAGAAGGATTTTTGGTGACCCCATAAGAGGAAACACAGAGTTTGATAGGCCAGTGATCTGATCCCCTCCAATCCAAGATATCAGAAATGATAGTCCACCTACTGCTCATCCAGTAACAGGACACCAAAAATCTATCGAGACGTTCTGAGATAGCCTCATCACCACACCTCCTATTGTTCCAAGTAAAAAAACCATTGGTTGGCTTCACGTCAATAAGATTAAGGAGACTGATATTATCTATGAGCAAAAGAGATGAAGGATCAAGCCTGGCTAACCCTCCTCATTTTTCATCCATACTAATAATAGCATTAAAGTCACCAGCCAAAATCCATGGAAGAAACGGGTCCAGAGAGCGGACAAACCTGATATGATCCCAAAGGTGGGTCTTACCTGGAAGGTCAGTAGGAGCATAAATATTGGAGAAAAGACATCTTTCTCCAGATTAAAAAATGGAGGCAACCATAGAGATAGAAGACTGGCTAGAAACCCACCATAAGGGGGTGACTTTCCTCGGGTTCCAGAAGCAAGCCACCCCCCCAAAACTGCCCAACGCCCCAACCCCCTGCCAATAGCCTTGGGGCCAGATACGCAGAGCACAATTATTCAAACCATCCACTATAAGCTTGGTTTCCTGTATGAAGACCACATCCGGAGCCTGAGACTCGATTAATCTGCGAACAGCCTTTTGTCTAGGGATGCTGTTCAACCCCCTTACATTCCATGATAAAACTAACATTTAGGGGGGTGGGAGAAATGGGAATCAATGGGTTTCACAGACCCAGACTCAACCAACGTATCACCCATTATCTTAACCTTCTCTTGATCAGTCTTCCTTCCACTCCTTGACTGTTTATCTAGAGGTCCCTTTTTAAAAGATTTTTGATGCAGGCCTAAGGCAGGAGGAGCCTTAACACCCTTCACAGGATCCACGGATGCCTTCGCAACTTCGAGACAAGGATCCAACCTAACATTACCCACCATAATCTGTGACTCCTGGATGCCTCCAATATTTTGAACTTGAGAGGGCAAGTCCAAGGCCGGCTGACAGACTTGTTGAGCCCCTGACGATAGAATCGGCTCCTCCTTCCTTGCATCCACCTCCTGATTCTCTGCCTGACCCATAATCCCAGAAGAAAGCTCAATTGGAATACCATCTTCTTGGACTACGCTATCCAAAACCTCAAACCTGTTAAATGTGTCATCATTCTGTCTATCCATCCAAGCTCTCTTCTTGCCTTTGCCCTTATTACGGGATTTAACCTGGGTAAAACCCTCCTTATCAATAGGCCCATCAGACACTGGAGCTTTCCCCTTATTCAACCTAGGAGGTTCAGAGGCAGGCAAGGGGGAAGTTTTCAATCTGGGACATCTGCGATGTAGATGGCCATATTCATGGCAAATTCTGCATCTAAATGGAAGGCTTTCGTAATCTAGCTGCTGAATCCAGGAGGAAGAACCCATGCAAATTTCCATAGAGTCTGGTAAAGGATTGTTCAAATCAACTTCAACACAAATACGAGCAAATGAAATTACCTTACGATCTTGGGTCTGTGAAGCCGATCCAACAAGTTTCCCAAGAAGTAAAGAGATTGAGTGGAGGATATCTTCCCTCCAGAATTCCAACGGAAGCCTCGGCAAATGAACCCACACAGGCACTCGCGACGGGATCTCTTCAGCAGAGTTGAAGCCCATATGCCAAGGCTTGATAAAGAGCCCAACCTAGTTAAAGAAATAAGGGCCACCCTCAAAAGCCCTATTCCTGTCTGACATGCTTGAAAAAATAACTAGGAAATAGTTATTAGCCGCTAAAAGAATCTCCATATCTCCTTCAGGGTTCCAAACCCGACCTGCCCAAGACTCCAACACAGGAAGAGAAAGACGGAGGCCCAAAAACTTGCAAATAAGAGCATGCTTGCTCCAGTAATCAACATCCTCTATAACCTGCTCGGGTTGAATAACCAAAACTGGTCTATCGTCCGATCTCTCCAAACATCCATTTACTTTTTTAATTCGAAAAGACCCTTTTGACGAGGAGGTACCCTCCCCAGAAGGAGGAAACTCAGTCCGATCCTTGTTATTGGCATGCATCAAAGAGGATGGATCTACCATCTCCAAGTCCAGGGAGGAAGCAAGGCCCTGATTCTCCATGGCCAAATGAGCCCAAGCACCAAACAAAGGACAGAAAGAGGCAGGGAACTCGGCCCAAAAGCCCAAAGGACCACGAGCCCCCCGATCAAGAAACCCACGCACCAGAAAACGGCTAGAAAAATGCCCAGCCGCAGAAAAGAGGAGGTCAAACCCCTGTCCAACCCCCTCCAGACCCCTGCAATCACAAAAAACCCCCCCCGCGAGCAGAAAAACGCCACCGACGCGCGTAGAAACCAGGAAAAGAAGGCTAGGGCATGCGGGCCCTAGCTCGCACCAGAGGTCCGCAAAATGCCATTTTTTATGTTTTAAATCGTTTCCATAACTTTTTTAGTTCTTTCGTTTTCACATTAATTGTTTTCGTTTCCACAGGAATCTTTTAAAATGCATTGTAAATGAAAGTTAGAAAGATGAACTATGTAAAATAGAAATCACATTAATCTTATTTTTATTACTCCCACATTCAATGCGGGATTAAATATGGTGTAATAAACATTGACAAATATCCCGCAAGAAAGAAAATAGGGAGCATGGATTTAGAGGCTTTTATAGTTCCACTTGTTAGAAGGGATATGGATTTTTTTCTAATTTATTATATGTTTCATAATATTTATGAAATTTTAAAAGTATATAATAAAGGTGTTCAAATGATTTAAAATTTAAAATAATAGTTGGCTCGAAAGGTATATGGATTTTTTCCTAATTTATTATATATTTTATAATATTTATGAAATTTTAAAAGTATATAATAAAGGTGTTAAATAATTTAAAATTTAAAATAATGAATTTAAAAAGTAGTTTCATTATAAGTATATTGAAGAATGTTAAACAAATTTTATATGATATTTATAATAATACATATTATTTTACAATAGAATTAATTTAAATACAATACAATTTTATTTTTATTTTATAAACTAAAATTGTTCTAAACACAATAAAATATTTTTAATTTATTTTATAAACTAAAATAATTCTTAACACAATAAAATGTAATTTTACTTTATAAACTAAAATAGTTCTAAACACAATAAAATCTTTTAAGTAAATGAAAAAAAACAAATCTCTTAAATAAATAAAAAATATTATTATTATAAAATAACTTTTAAGTAAATAAAAAATTAAATAATTTTTATATAGTTTTAATTTTTAAAATATTTAGTTTATATTCCAATTTTTATATATGATCATACACATAAGATAACTCTTAAATAAATAAAAAATTAAATGATTTACTCTTAGATAGTTTTATTTTTTTTAAATATTTAGTTTTGTTCCATCATGACATGACACTTTGTGTCTTACTAATATCGTTAATATTCATTATTTATTTAAATAATGTTACAAGTATGGTTATAGTCTAATGGGGAAATTCTTATTGTTTAATATTTTTAATTTAATAGAATTTAAACATTTTTTATGAACGAAAAAAAGAAAGAAAATGATATTAATTTTGCCTACAATTCATGTTCATTATATAGAAATATTATATCGAGTGAATGTTTTTATGAATTATAATATTGTGAAAATTGTTTACATTTTTATGTTATTATTATATTTTCATTTAAAAAAATATTTTTTCACAAATCATTTTAATAAGTGTTATTGGAATTAGTCTTTGTTGTAATATGTTAGAAATTATTGTTAGTGTAAAATTACTATTTACACTATACTTAAGCTCACTTAGGTCAATATGAGGTTAGACAACTTCTTGTCTAACTAAATGTGCAACCATTAAAGACCTCTAGAGGTTACCAAGTTATTTGGTAAACCTTATGAGCTACCTTTTTGAGGTTGGAAGCATTTCCATCTCACTGAAAAGGTCACTCAACACTTGGCACACAAGGTTGATGACTTGGTCATGGAGGTAGGTCACTCAACACTTGGCACACAAGGTTGATGACTTAGTCATGGAGGTTGTTGGTTTGCACACTCCAAGTGTTCCACCTATAGGACACTTGTCTACTCCTTTGTGACACCTTATGGAACACTTGTCAATACACCTCATAGGTGGATTGTCTCATCCTTGCCTATATAAGCAAGGTATTGTACACATTACAATTGGGTCAACTAATACATTTTATGCTTTGTTCACTTGTGCTTGTTTCTCATCTCCTTGATCCTCCTAAATTCTAATATGGTATTAGAGCTTAGGGGGAGATAGTAAAAGCCTTTAAGTGAACAATTTCATTGTGTTTTTGCTAGATTTCGTTTCTTTCTGTGTTAAAATTTGAAGGGAATTCGAAATACCCCACTCCTGTGGCATATCTCTGCTCAAAAATTTGTGACACCTCTACTCAGAGGCACAATTTTTGCAGACGAAATTACTACTGGTTTAAGCAGCATTATTGCTATCTGTGTTAAAATTTATGGATGAAGCAGTGCTGACCCCAGATCTAAGCAGAACGCCATCTTTGCACTCAGTGAAGGGCACAATTTCTGCTCATCCAAACCCCTTTTCTGACAGTGTGATTTCCCACCATGAGTAAGGTCGATTAACTTGTGAGAATGCTGATCCACGACCTATAAGGCCGCATGGGAAGTGTGGAAAGCTGAAGATTCAGCTTGGCATGGAAAATTTGATTTCACTTGCAATCTTGTGCGTGCTTGTTTCTCCATGATCTTGGCTGTTTCCACATGGTATCAGAGCCTTCAGCTAGGTGTTTAGCTTTTTTTGTGGTTCAGCCTTCACCGAGCCTACTGCACGCCTTCCATATCGACTGCTTCAACACAAAGAGGCTGTTTGGAGGAGACAAGTCGGCTCGAATAGGAGACTACGTGGCCTAATCAAGGCCTGAGACCAAGTGGGGAGGCCGTTGAAAGGTAGAAGTCCGAGTCCACTGGAGAGATCTGTGGTTTAATGCCCACGTGAAGTTTGGAAACAAGGCGGCCATCAATATGCAGAGTGACGTGAAGCTTGATATCAGGCATGGAGGAGGCATGAAGATCATCGCCTACACCAACTCCAGCAGCTCATAAAGCTCCACACGGCCTGCCTCAGCAAAGAGGAGTTGCAGATTTGACCTCCACTCCAAACGGCTCCCTCCTTGGACTTCTCCACTTTAGTTAATATTTTTTCTTACAATGAATTTGGCTAAAGGAAAGCGTATAGGGGGAGGTTAATTTTTTTCATAGTTAAAAATTTGTAAAAGAGAAGTCAATTTTCTCTTTTACAATGAATTTGGCAAAAGGGGGGATCATATAGAAGGTTGATTTAATTTCATTGGCATTTTTTGTTTGTAAATACATTCATGTAGTGTCATGTAATTGAAAGTGTATAGGGAATTTGGAAATTGTACTCACACTGATCTATAAAGTGTAATGGGGGTTGTAACAATCTCAACTTGAATCGCACAGATTCTTATCTCATTTGTATGTGTGCTTAATGCACATCCTTTTCTTCAGTTATACAAAATATTTCTTGGACCTACATCCTGGTCTTCATCCTTTGATCACTACAAATTTCAATTTGTTTGCTCAATTCTCTTGGAATTAAGGGAATGACAAAGTTTACTACTACAACATGCTTCAGGAGTTCCTCATACCTACATTGGGATCTACAACGGCATCATCATCTTCAGGAGGGGCCATCTAAAAGTCCTCTCTTTATTTTCTCTCTTTTGGAGGAAAGTTTTTTCCCACAGGGTTTTCTTTCTTTCTCCAGTTTTTGAGAGATATTTTGTAAATGAGTACCTAAAATGGCGAACAGTCGGGACTCATATTTTTAGTGTTTAGCTTACTCCCTAAGTATCACTAAGGGGGGTGTTAGTGTAAAATTACTATTTACACTATACTTAAGCTCACTTAGGTCAATATGAGGTTAGACAACTTCTTGTCTAACTAATTGTGCAACCATTAAAGACCTCTAGAGGTTACCAAGTTATTTGGTAAACCTTATGAGCTACCTTTTTGAGGTTGGAAGCATTTCCATCTCACTGAAAAGGTCACTCAACACTTGGCACACAAGGTTGATGACTTGGTCATGGAGGTAGATCACTCAACACTTGGCACACAAGGTTGATGACTTAGTCATGGAGGTTGATGGTTTGCACACTCCAAGTGTTCCACCTATAGGACACTTGTCTACTCCTTTGTGACACCTTATGGAACACTTGTCAATACACCTCATAGGTGGATTGTCTCATCCTTGCCTATATAAGCAAGGTATTGTACACATTACAATTGGGTCAACTAATACATTTTATGCTTTGTTCACTTGTGCTTGTTTCTCATCTCCTTGATCCTCCTAAATTCTAATAATTATAATTGATATTAATCAATTAAAAGTACTAAAAAATATTGATTGTTGTTATTTTATTTTCTTGAGAAATTTCTATAAAAGTTATTTCAAGTGAATAAAATAACTATAAATAGAAATGCTCTTGACTAAATAAATAAATAACTATAAATTAGGAAGATTGGGTATCCAAAAGTTGAAATTCATAAATAAATTTTATTATTGTGAAGTTAAGTTGGAGATTTCCAAATGAGGAAAATAGTGGATAAAGATCCTAAGTCAAAATATCTAGTTGCGAGAAGATTTCATTTGATCCTCTTCTTTCAAGCTCATTTTTATGGAATTTCTTGGTTAAAAGTAGAAATATCCTTTGAAAAGGAAGTAAATGGAATTTTGAAAATGGAGAATAGGCTCTTTTTTGGGAGATACATGGCTCTTAGATCAACCTTTGTGGAGAACTAATCCTTGGGATAGTATTTATCCATTATTGGAAAGTGTGTTAGGGGATAAAATGGATGACTATATAAAGTGTCTAAAGAAGGAAAAAAAGGAGTTTTCTTTACCTTGATTCTGATAACCAAGATACTATTAATGGTTTCTAACATAAATTTTGTATAGTTGAAATGTTTACATATTTATCATTTTGATAGAGATGATGAGTTAATTTTGGCCTATTCAAATGATTGCAATTGTATAGTTATCATAACTGGATATATCACTAGGTTGAATACAAGTTTGGATGAGGTCCCTTTGGTCTAAGATATTGAATAAAGATCTTATCACTAAGATCAATTTGTTATTTTTGATTATGGTCCAAAATGATATTTTAATGATGTACAATATCATGTGCAAAGGGGATTCTAGATCCCTAATAGGTGAACAATTTACAAAAAATATGCAAAATCAAAGTGTTATCTTCTACCAACTATCCCTTTTCTTATTAATAATTGAGAATAGTCTTATCCAAATTTGAAATGTATAAGATTCATCCAACCTCTATATTAGACTTAGTCTTCCAATGGCACCCTCCTTTTATTGAAAAAAGTCTCCAAGAAGTTATGGTAACTCTCACATTCTCACTTTTCTTTAATTTACTTAAGAGTTGTTTTATTTACTCAAGAGTTATTTAAGAGAATTATTTACTTTATAGTTATTTTATTTTACTTTACACTTATTTAAGAATTATTTTATTAATTTGAGAGTTATTTAATTTTTTTTATTTTTGAATATACTTTTATTATGTTTGCATGTTTTAACATATACAATTATTTCCTAATGGTAATATATATCATAATATATTTATATAATATTATTATCCTAATTTTAAAATAATATAAATATACTAATGTAAAATTGTTGATACAATAATATACACACTTCTTTGATACTTTGTTTCTATTTATCTAATATTTTTTTTACTTTACAATTATTCAAGATTTCTTTATTTTGTTTAGTCAAGAGTTATTTCTATTTATAGTGATTTAATTTACTTGAAATAACTTTTATAAAAAGCTCTAAAAAAATAAAATAACAACAATCAATGCAAATTGATTAATATCAATTATAATTTCAAACATGTTACAACAAAGATTAATTACAATAACATTTATTAAAATGATTTGTGAAATATATATATATATATATATATATATATATATATATAACAATAACATAAAAATATAAACAACTTTCAAAATTTACTAGATATAATATTTCTATAGTCCATATTAATGAAGATGCATTGTAGGCAAATTTATAACATTCAAATTTAATATCATTTTCTTTATTTTTTTCATTCATCAAAAAATGTTAAATTAAAAAAATGTTTTATTAAATTAAAAGTATTAAATAATAATGATTCCCCATTAGAGTATAACCATACTTGTACTTATCATAAACTAAATAAAGAATCAATATCAACAATAATAGTAAGACACAAAGTATGGTGGAACAAAAACAAAATATTTAAAAAAATTAAAACTATCTAATAATTATTTAATTTTTTATTTATTTAAGATCATATATAAAAATTGAAATACATCTAAATATTTTAAAATATTAAAACTATATAAAAGTTATTTAACTTTTTATTTATTTAAGAACCATTTTAAAATAATAATTCTTGCTTTTATTTACTTAAGAGATTATTATTTTTCATTTAATTAAGAGATTTTATTGTGTTTAGAAGTATTTTAGTTTATAAAATAAAATTAAAGAGATTTTATTGTGTTTAGAAAATTTTAATTTATAAAATAAAATTAGGATTTTATTGTGTTTAGATTTATTTTAGCTTATAAATACTGTAATATTGTATAAAATTTGTTTAAAGAAACATTTTTTAAATTTATTATTTTAAATTTTAATTAAATAAAAAAAATTAAAGAGATTTTATTGTGTTAAGAAAATTTTAATTTATAAAATAAAATTAGATTTTTATTGTGTTTAGATTTATTTTAGTTTATAAATACTATAATATTATATAAAATTTGTTTAAAAAAACATTTTTTAAATTTATTATTTTAAATTTTAATTCTTTGAGCACTTTTTAAATTTTCTTAAATATTATAAAACATATAATTAGGAAAAAATAATTATGAAAGGAAAAATAATAATACATCTAAGGCATCTCCTTCCAAGAGCACAACTATTCTATAATATATATTAATGTGCTTTACAGAATAATATTGGAGTTTAGTGGACTAGACTACTCTAGAAGGAAAAGCCTCTAAATCCAGATATATATATATATATATATATATATATATATATATATATATATATATATATATATATATATATATATATAAGAGTTTAGTGGACTGGACTACTTTAGAAGGAAAAGCCTCTAAATCCATGCTTTCCCTATTCTCAGATGAGATATTTGTAAGGGTTTATTACACCATATTTAATCCCGTGTTGAATGTGGCAGTAAAAAAAACGTAAGACTAACCTAATTTCCTTTTTACATAGTTTACCTTTCTTCATTAGCAATGCATTTTAAGAGATTTCGTTTAACGGTGGAAAC